>CAJPEV010000316.1:17497-41160 GCA_905338385.1 Darwinula stevensoni | reverse complement strand
AAAGGACTCAGTCTATTTCTGGTTACTAAAGGAAGAGCAAAGTTGTGATGGGTCTTGGGTCCGCAGCGAAACTTACTTTATCTCTTATCCCAGTATGCATTACAGGGCTGCAAAAAGTAGATCCACGGACCACATGCGGCCCGCTGGCCGCGGGTTGCACATCCCTGGGTAGAAGCTCCATTTATCATTGTCGTGGCTCTGAAGATTTAGGAAGAAATTGGGAGGAGTCCCACGTGAAGAAAGATTGTACAATTCTGTGAAGACATGACTTTGTTCCATTCTCCTACTTATGTGCGATTCCCCCCCAGTTATGGGCAGCGCCATATTTAAAACACGCTATCTAGTGTTAGTGCACCCAGCGAATGGTCGCGCCTTCTGCGCTCCATTATCCAGAATCGTGATTAATTCTTTATTTCATTTTTGAAGTGGCACAAACGTAATGTACGTTCCTGTCGAAATATCTGCCATGAGGGGCCGTAACCAGGTTTTTTTTTTTATCGAAATCATTACTCGATTATTTTTTTGTGTGCCTAACTTCATATTTCTTCCTGTGCCCCTTTTTGTCATGGGGGGAGATAAATCTTGAAGTACTTCCCTCCCATAATACTGTATGTCTTGAGGAGATATATTTCAAAAGTAGGATTTTTTCTGCACTCAGCAATTGAACAGGTACTTCTGAGCCAAGTTTCAACTTTCTTTTGCTCTCTGTTTTATTGGATTGAAAAAAATCCTGGAATTTTACATTCATTTTACGTAAAATTAACATAAACATGCTGTTTGGGTGTCATGCAACCTGCGTCTTCGGGGGGTTGAGGCTGCAAGCTTAACATGACACCCTATCCAGACTGTTTCTGCCGTTAGGCTTTGAAATTAAATCAGAAAGGTAGTACCTAGCTTTTCAGAGGCAAACCCGGCTTAAGTCTATTACAGGATATATAGATATACAGGTCCCATATACGATTCTTAGTTTGCAATATAGATGGCACCCACATGAATTATTAATTGAAGATTGAGGCGGAGGCTCAGAAGCAGTCACACAATGCCGAAATTTTAGTTGGCGTTATTGTGATTCACATGACAAGGGGAACCCCACTCCCTCTATGCATTGAGCTGGAATTGCCTGGAGTCTCCTTGTTAAGCTAAGTTACGTATCTCAACATATGCATTAATTAGAACGACTTCCTTCCTTTTGTACGTGGGAAATTACCGAGTTGAGGATGAAAGCTTCTGCAGAACCATTCATTAGCATTTGGGGAATAGGGAGAAATACAGCGGCAGGGTGAGCGCGACCTCGTTTATATTGTGAGAACTTTATATTTATTGAATGAACTGCTAGATGTCAGGCTAAATGGAAGGCCTTAACGTGCATGCGCGTCCATCCATGGACTGAACAGATTCCGAATACAATATTTTTTTGCGTATAATTTATATTAGTGTTATATGCATTGCAAACCTAGCGCCATGTATGGGGGTCTGTATATGAACCATATATATAGTTCCATATTTTCTTTATTAAGAATGGCCAAAACGTGATACGGACTGAACTATTTCCATACATGGCTAAATTATGTACCGCACAATCCTATTCGTTCGCCTGTATTTGGAAGTTCCGCAAGGGTCGCAACGAATTTTCTCTCCATGATCCCTGTGCATCGTGGATTGAGCTCCACTTCGTCTATCCATTACTGATTTGGCGATTCACCTCATGTTTCTCTACATAAGGCTTACAATCGGGCGTGTCTTTCGTGGACTTGCAAAATCTCTGTCATTCAAGACAAATTACTGCAGTTTCATTTATCATTCGCATCGTTCTCTTCGTCATCTCTCCATTGCAGGGTTTTTTGACATTATCTGACAGACGGGAATATCTAGAACTTCCAGTTGAGGTGTCCCAGATGCGTACGAGAAAAATTGTATTAGAGGAACCTGGAACTATTCTCTGGGTGCATTAAGTAGGAGACATCTGGCGTCGGGAAGCATAGAAATGAGCTGGAGGGAGTCGAGCCCTCAAGCTTCAATGCGTTTCTTATGGAAACATGCAGATAGCGACTGTTTTTTACTCCTAAAATGCTTCTTTTTCTCTGCCAGAGGGATTTCCTCGGGCCAAGAATGATTTTATAGCAATAAATCGATTGTCTGACGTTTCTACTTGGAACATCCAGGCAGCCTGAAAGGCCTGTCTCATGATGTTACTTTCAGTCTAGACTTTCGCTTTTTATGGAACAATGAAATATCAAACTTGGTATTTGCTGTCTCAGGATAAATAGCCAACATTAACCCTTGACATGATAAGGTTTATCAAGAGATACTAATCGAAAAGGGTTTCTGCCATAAATTATGGTTTAGCCCATGAAGCATAACTGATACATTTAAATAAAGAACAGCAGCACTTACGAGAATAGAGAGATAATGGAAGTCAATACTTCTAGCAGTTTCCTATTGTAGTGAATTCTATAAGAAACTGGAATATATTTGTGGTGTCCCACTCATATCGTGCATATGTACATCACTGAGGCCCATGATTCCATGGAAACCCCTGCATTGGCGAGTACCTTTGAGGAAAGCCTGCACCTCCTTTCAAAGAGAAGTCTGATGAAGGATTGAACTACGTTATTGCTCACCCCTGAGTTCTGACACATTCATAACATGTTTTGCTTCGGCAAGAAGCTCCCCCTTTTTTTTCGTGGCGCTGTCTTGAGAGGAAATTGGGAGGAGCCCTAAGTAAATAAGGATTGTGCAATCTTGCGAAGACATGGTCCCTCTCTTCTTACGTTCGGCTCCCCCCTCACCGGCCCATAGGCGGCGCCATACTTGAAACGCGCCATCTAGTGCTAATGCACCCAGTGAATTGCCGAAAAAATGGATAGGTTTAGGATGACCTAAGTTCATTAGAAAGGCCAGGGTGAGAGTCTGGGTGAAATTCAAACTCGGTGCCAGCCGAAATGCCCTCATAGCAGTGCTAAAAACAATGCGTGAAAGATGACAATCGCAGAAGCTTCAATGAAATATTCCTCGAACCATGATCTCCGTGATGGAATTCACTCGAAACGGAAATCTGCTTCCTTCCATTTAAATGGAATCTTGATCGGCTTGGATCGGATGCGACGAGTGCGACTGCTTGTCGCTCAAACAGGATTTGGGTTTCGGAATATGGCTAACGAGGACATAGAAGATCTCAATTATCTGCGTCCCACATGTGTGCCCTTCAAATAGAAATAGGCCTCACGAGGGAGACTCAGACCAATCAAGTTGGGAATTCGTAATTAATGCAACCGCTATGCGTGCGATCGCTAGCTCTATGATTTAACCAGGAGGAAAGGTTATTTTCGCATGTCTCGTAAACAAGTCCGCAAAATACAACTTAGAACCTGCCCAAGTGATCCTCGTGAAGAGTTAGCTATTTTTATTTTTTTTTTCCTTGCCTTGTCGCTCGATGATGCCGACCGGCCCATGTCGCAACACGAACCTGTCGATCGAAAGAATCCCCCCCTCCTCCCCCCTCCCCACCTCCGCTTGGAATCTCTCCGCTCCTCCATCCCCCTCTCCGCCGAGTGTAGGGGAGCCAACGACCTAAGAAAGAGGCCGGAAAGGCACAAAGATAGGAGGTGAAAGGTGAAGGTCCCTAGGTAGGTATGGCAATACTGGAAACAGACTTAAAGAAATATCGATCAGTTTTCAGTCAATGCTTTCAGTCAAAAATAGAAAATATATCTGTTTTGTATTTCAAAGTAATTTTAATTTTAAAAAGAAATTTATTAAAAAGAAATTTGAACTCTTTTCCAAATTTAGGGTGTTAGTATTTAAACGAAACATTGGGGAAATGTTGTCTCCTGTCTGTGGAGTTCAGCCTTAAAGTTCACCGGGTTTCATATCTGCAAGGATGAAAATAATCGCTGGTGTGTTTCCATGCAGGAATGCAACCCGGTGGGCCTCGTAGCGTTTAGCAGAGCTCCACGCTAAGGCGGGAAAATGTTTCCTAGGTTGCGTTTAAATACGAACGCCCTGAATATATTCGTAGACGAAAAACATGTTCGCAAAATAGCAGACCCCGGAGTAAGGACACACTCCGTTGGAAGAGGAAAAAGTGATCGTCATTTCAAAAATATCTGCTCCCTGTTGAGACCTCGAGAACTGCACTTCGATTAGGAGGAATAAAGGCACTGTGGAATTTTCTCTGACTTCCATCGATCTCTCTAACTAACTTTCCACGAAGAGGAGAATAGCTGTTAGAAAATTGCCACTCGGCTCTTTGCCACTCAGGCATCAGCGGCCCATGAGCCACTCGTGCACGCATGAAATTTTAAAGATCTGTTGCCCCCGACAGGGATTTCCTCAGGAGGGAAAAAAAAGCGTGATGGTCTCTAGGCCGGAAATTTCCGGGTTCTCATCGTGCTGCCTCGAATTAGGAGCCCTGGAATGATCCTTAAGGTCAAAAGGCTATCTTTGACCTTTATTAGCCTAGGAAAGTGTTTCGGGCTTAAAGTAAAGCCGAGATGAAACTGAGTCGGATTGTTTGCTTTTTTCTTTTTCTAAATTTCTAAATTGCGAAAAGCGTCAAAACTTCGCATGGAAAATTTGAAGAGTGGAAAACATGGTGGAAAAAATTAAATCTTTGAAGCATTGCAATGCTAGTTGGTAACAATTAAAACGTTACATTTCGACTTTTTTTTATTTTGCTTCGAGCAAAGGGAAGTTGAATTTGAGGAGTGCAAATTTTCCCTATTTTTACGCTCTTGGATGGTTTCCATTCCCTGTTTCAAACCCGGTTAAAAGACTCGAAGCTAATCGCGTGCGATTTTTCGAATTTTTGAGCCGACGTGTATCTGTGAACTTACCGTTTTTTGTTTATTAATTTCGAAACGCTTTACCCAAAGTTCCAGGAATAGGAAATTGCAAACTCAACAAAGTCTGAATGTGTTTCAATGGTGAACATTCCGTTTCTTTCTTTCTTTCAAACATCAGCAAATTATATTTTAAAAAAAAATTGAAATTGACCGAATTCCCGTAATTTCAAGTCTTCCCCGCAAGAGATACGGTATGATATTTCATGAGATGAGGTGTTTTTTCGAGTCGACCCACTTCATTTCCTCCGACTCAATATTTACTTAGTAGAACGGATTTCCTTTACCGAACGCGAAAATGCAATTCTTATTCAAATACGGGGTGGTGCATGAAGTGCTTCCCGATTTTAAATGGAAATTAATGGCTCGGGGCACATGATTTCGCACTGATGCGAATTCTCCACAGCCTGGAAATGTAGGGATCGTGCTGCGTCGACGGTGATCGTGTCGTCATCGGCCGATCGCTCCCTGTTTAACGTCCGCTCGTGGATTTCTTGGCAGTTTCAGCTCGTTCGCCGTGGAGACACGGAGATCGTGATGGTCTTGCGTCATCGCGTCGTTCAGGCTTTGATGCTCGCTGGGTTGCCACAAGCGACTTAAATCTGATAATGAGCTCCGTCGCCTTCACGAGCTGCTTCAACGACCAAGTCTCCGTTGCTGAGTAGCCTCTAAGATGACGGAGTTGATTAAAAATGTGTCGCCGGCCGCCACGGCAGGAAGGGCAAATCTGGGAAGCATTTATGCACCGCCCTGTATTAACGGCCCGAGAGAAGAAACGGGTAACTGCTTTTCTGGTTTGGAATATCAGGCAGCATATCCCCGAGAGAGAATTTTGAACGATTGCGAATCAGATGTGACGGGCGAAATGAGTCGGTCCTGCCGGTGGAATTGCATGCCGTTTGAGGAATAAAAAAAAGAAAAATGACGCGGAATCGTACCCTATTCGTACCCGGATCTTGAATGCGACGTAAATTTCTTATTGACATTTTTGTTATTCCGTTTGCGTTTCCTCTCCGGCGGGTCGGGTTTCAACAAGTCTTGCATATTTTAGTTCGGGGAATGAGAGCCAAATGCATTAATAGCAATGCGAGGAGCGTCTGACGGGGAATGGGGAAGGATCGAATCGAAAATTCTGTCTCCGACGGTTCGACTCGCAATTGCATTTCTCGCCGGAAAGTGAGTTTTTAAGGTACGTCGTTCCCGTTCGAGAGATTTCCTTGTTTGGTCTGAGTCGATCATCTACTTTTCTTGTCTTCGCTTCGCGTCGATGAGATCCTTGGGGAAAAAAATCACCAAAATGCCGGAGACACTTGCTCAGAACGCTCTTGGCTTGGGAAGACCTCGACGAATGTGGGGCACCCCGCCCCCCCTCCACTTCCCCCCCTTCCCCTCTTCCCCTCCCCCTCCCCCGCCTGAGATTCTAGGTTAATTGTTCGAAAATCAATTGTTCGAATTCAATTTTTCGAAAAGCCAGTTTTTCGAATGACAAATTTTTCGAATAGCGAATTTTTCGAATTGCACATTTTTCGAACAACAACATTTCGAAATCATTCAACACGAAATCTTTTTTAGCCGGATCATTAGCATCCAATGTTGTGTGCAACTGCGCGCAAGTAGTCACAAATGTTTACATTTTGATCCCGACCGCCTCAACCTTTCTGCACTGTCTCGATATTTCTTCCGTTAACGAGGTGGTTCCTGGCCACTGGTGTACTGCTCGATGCGTATCTCATTCAGGCTCTGCTCCTTCTTGATTCCAGAAATAAACTTCCAAATATTGGGGTGGCTTGCAGAGATCTGTTGCTGGAATCCTCGATACCATCCTTCGATGTTGTTATTAGTTTTGGGCAACCCCTGAAGCACGCCATTATAGCAGTTCCACATTCGATGGGCACAAATTGGAGAACGGCGACCCTGACGGCGGCCTGGACGCCCAATCTATGTGTCCTCGAAGTAATCTATAACTGGCTGTTGCTTCTTGGGGTAAAACATTGCTGTCGCACAGAGCATCGAATGTGTCAACGACTTCTGCAGCTGGAACAAAAGCCAGAGAGGGAAGCATGTGAAGCTTTAGAGCAAAATCTGCATCATTCTCGTACCGTTCCTTCAAGCCCTTTGCTTGTATTATCCGCCAAATACACTGGCAACAATGGAAAAAACAGCCACGACAAATTGCCTGTGGGTACTCACTGTTGACCACGTTTATCATTGACATCTCAAAGTCAGTCATAATAGTCCGAGGATCAGCAGCGGGCTCTAACTCCTTCACCCTCCTCAACAGACGGGCGTACGCTTCTTTCTTTTTGTCTCCCAGAAGTGCATGCACCAGAGGTATGGAGTTGGTGACTCCCATTCCATGAATGGTATACAGCTGCTCAACTAGTGGCGGAACGGTCTTAAAAAGTGCCATCGGCATACCAGTGCTCGGAAAGTCCAAGAAGCTGTAAGTTTCTCTGAATAGAAAATATGAAGATGCGGTCGTCTTGAGGTCCAGAGTCGTATAGTAGGAACTCTTCTTCTCTTTCAGTTTGCTTGACTCCTCAAGAAACACAACATCACGACGGAAAATCGGGACAGCTGGTCCGGCATTTTCTTTCACCCGCACATTCCTTATTGTTCGTTTCATGTTCGACACACTAGGTAGTTTTACTGCAGCACCTTAACTGGCTCCAATCGACGCGGAAGACACAATATAGGTTGGCGTGTCGAGAGTGTTTCTTGCCGTATCACGGATGCCTGGCATTACTTTCTCTGCTTCCACGTGAGCAGCATCTCCTACACGATCATGCTCACTCCTCTTGCTCAAAACACCGTTGGCTTCCGTTATAACTCGCGCTCCGCATTTTATACTTCGAAATCTTTCGCACTTCCAATAAACCCTTTCCTGCACTTGCTTGTCTTTATAATATAAATGACCGCCAAGGAGCAGTTTACGCCTTCCTTTCTCACTACTCGCGAAGTTCAACGCCATGCCAACACTCTTACACAAACACAGTAAGATTACAATTGAAGTGAGGGTAGAAGCAGGACCCTATAGTCTAGAATAGAATAACGCTTTCCTGGAAGTCATGTCATTATCAAGATGTCATGCTTCCCAGGATATCCAAGCTCAACTGTCAAACCTGTCAACTCTGGGATTGGGATTCTAGTTTTTTCAACTGGGGGAGATTTTCTAGGATTGCGTTTCCTGTATTTTTCCTTCCTGTATTTTTCCTTCCTGTATTTTTCCTTCCTGTATTTTTCCTTCCTGGAAAAGACATGCATCAATTACATATGGCATTGCCATATGTAATTGATGCATGTCTTTTCCATGAAATTTCCCTGTCCCCTCTCATCTCCTCGTGTACATTCCATGGCGATCCCTGGAATCACCGTGACAGGTAAGTCATGCGATTCCAAAATCTCCATCTGCAAGAAGAGAACACTCCGCGGTCATTACGTCGGTCTGGTTTGGGTGAAGCGTAAGGGAGTGACGCGATGCAGTTTTGCGATTCTGACGGCTCTAAGGGAAGGTGCTGCTTTGGACTCTGGAAGAAAGAAAATATGCCGTCAAACATTGCATTTCTATGGAATGGGAACGGGTCGAGCGAGTAGACACTCCCCATCCGAAGGAAGAAGTCCTGCAGGAATCCGACGCCGAGTCGATGCCAGGTCTGGAACTGGCTGAGGCTGGGTCACCTCTTCGTGTGTCTTATAACACGGCAGGCGGTCCTAACCCTAATTTCCAGTTAGATCGGGCGTGAACATTTCGGAGGATGAGACGCCGCACGAAAGAAGCTCCTTGCACTCGACAGACGGCAGCCAGGACGGTCGCACTTTCGACCTCGGCATGGCGGGGTCATCGAATCTCACCCTACCGACGCGCACGTTTTCTTTCTGGACCCCAGCCTGTGATTCCCATGGTAATACCACGTCCCCTGTCATTTCCATCGAAATTACATAGCTGTCTTCTGTCGTTTCCCCACTTCCAGAGGAAGAGCGGATGGTTCTTAATGAAATTCCTGTCACTTCTCGGTCGATTTCCGGTCATTTCCAGTAAAGGTTGTCAAAAGCCTGTAAACTCCCACCACGACCGGGAATTTCCATGTAAATTGCATGTCAATCACCGGTAAATTTTTTGTAAGGGGAGGGAGGGAAGAGGGAGGGAAGAGGGTGGAAAGAGGGTGGAAGTGAAGTGAACCTTGAAAATCTTTTCCCTCATTCGCCGCGGGATGGCGGAATCAGGAGTGTTTCGTCCATTAAGATTGGAAGCCGGACTTTTTCCCTCCTCCTCCCTCCTCCTCCTTCCTCCTCCTCCTCCTTCCTCCTCCTTCCTCCTCCTTCCTCCTCCTTCGTCGCCCGAACCGAAAGAGCTGAAAGAGAGGAAGATCATTCGTTTCCGAATCTAATGGAGTACTTTCATCGATTCGCGCCCCCCCTCTTTGCGCCTCGACACCTCTTGAACGAGTCGGCGTTATATGAGAACTCTAGAAGTGACTCCGTCTCGCTTTTCCAAGGGCTTCCAGGGATATCTACGTCGTTATTTCGACATTCGAGATGTCTTCCGAGCCGACGAGGGGAGCTTCGAGGCCGTTGCGCACTCTCAAACTAATTCTTTAATCTTTTTTGCAAAGCTTGTAACGGGAAAGGAATCTCGCGAGAGTGCAATTACGCGCGCGGGATCGATGAATCTAATTGCTTTACTGTAATTTGACGTCTGAAAAGACGATGGTGCCGATTAGATTAAAAGCCGAATAATAATTTTAAAAAATAAAATACTCATGATTTTCTAACTAGAATTCCGGCTGGGGAGGGAGGGGGGGGGGGGACAACACCAATTACATATTATATTTGCATATTCAGTGCATTCTTTCCCATTTCCTGTCTGTCCTAAAGGGGATGCTCGGAGCCGTGGAGTTTGAACCTCGGGAACTCCGAGCCGGACGACTTTCATCCGACCAGGTGTGTTCGAACACGGATTGCTACTTTGAAATTCCCCTGAGAAAACGACCCCAGAGGCCTTCTTCCCTTGCATTATGCATGACTTCATCCGGGCTAATGGAAAATTTATTCCTTTAGTCTTGCCGCGTGAGCCCCTTTCAAATGGAACGTTTATTTCGAATCCGAAACCGGGAAACCGTCAGGTGGCTTCATCTCGGTTCGTCTCGGGAAGAGGTGGTGGAAAAGGGCTCAAAAGCATGGCTCATCCGGGGGAATGGCTCAGGCATGGCTCATCCAGGAACACAGAAGATATTGGGATCGGCGTTGCAAAGAAGGTTCGCGGTTTTCTCTCGCATCTGTCTGTCCCGGTTCCTCCGCATGTCATTCCACGTCTATTCAATTCTCATCATCCATCAACTCACTCATGGATTTTTTAGCCAGCCTCCTTTCCTTCAAAAAGGAGTGAGGCTCCTCGTGCAACCATCCGCCCGTCTGTCTGTCCCGTCTGTCCGTCTGTCCGTCTGCGAACGCGAAATTTTCGTTTACGTGTGAGCGAATGCAATTGCTTCAAATTTCATCAAGATTCGCCTTGAGCTGTGAGAGGCGGTGAAATAGAAGTTGTTCGGCCGAGGAAACCTTCCATCAAGTAGGAAATATACGATGGCATATCTTCATTCGAAAGGGGGAAAGAGTGGAATATCGGGAGATACGGGCCCGGTCGATGGGATCATCTCCTCCTTCTCTCCAACCTTCATTACCTCTCACATATATATTCCATCCACTTCCTCCTCCTTTCATTCCTCGCGTTCCGCGGTTTTTCTTCGCTTCCTTCATAAAAAGGAGACGGAGCGCTTTTTGTTCCATCCCGCCTGTGTGTATGTGTGTGTGTGTGTGTGTGTGTCTTTTCCAATTTTCGTCGTTCCTCGCTTACCAATAATGTAGCGTTGATTTGAATCTGAAAGCAGGGGCGGAGTATGGGGGAAATTCGTGACCGAGACGGACTTGGTCGGGGGGTTTCGAATTTCTCACGCGTAACTGCACAAAGCGAGAGAACTGGGAAGAAGATGTGAGTGGGAGTGGCAGGAAATGTTTCAGATTTCAAGGCACGAATTCTCGGAGAGAGATGAATGAGAATACTCGTCTCCTGCCACTTTTGCCTTTTACTGCCGTGTCCGTGAAGTCAGATTTTTTTCCGTTTCTTTTTTTCCTCCTCGTTTTCAAAGCAATTTGGAAATGGATTTTCTTCCGGCTTTTTGTCTCGCGTTCCCCCCCACCCCCCCTCCCCTCCCCACCCTCTCCCCTCGCTTTTCAAGACGCGGCTAGGAAATATAAGACGGGGCTTCTCCCCGAAAGAGCTTCCAGTGATGGCTCTGCCCATTCTGATCCACTCGTCCGGAAACAGACTTCGGTGGAAAAAAGAAGAGGGTGAGGGGAAGAAAAAAGGCGTGGAAGAGAGCCAGGGGACTCACGGTGGAAACGAAATCCTTCGATCCCGGCACGCAAGAAATCACGGAAGCCCCATAATTTCAATCGGATCCGGGAGATTAAAGGTGAAAGGGCTGCCGAGCCTTTCCGAGGGCTTTCGCGACTTCTCATTTTCTCGAGTCGAGGTCGAGGCGGAGCGAGGAAGCACCTCGGCCCGTCCCTAGGAAGCACCTCGGCCTTCGAGGTGCTTCCTGGGACGGGTCGAAGGGTTTTTCGCGGTCGGGTAAATGGTATTATTATTTCCTGCCTGGCTTCGATATCTATGCAGATGAGTATTTCATGGAGGAGATGAAACCCGTGAAATCTGACTCTCAATGCCAAAAGTTCATTAAGCGTCTTGTGAAGCGAAAGTGGGGGGAAGAAAGGGGGGGGGGAAGAAGGGGAAGGGGGATGAGAGAGAGATTTGAATAATCAATTCTGCAGCGCTGAGAAGAACATTGATAAAGTTGAAAGATGAGTCGGGCGATAAAGTTGAAAGATGAATCGGGCGTCGATAACGAATGACCTGCTGAGATCCATGAAAAATATGCCAACATTTTTTACCCCCGCCCTTTATTACGGTCCGAGGGCATCATTAAGGAACAAATGAAGACGCGTGGGGAACGACGCAGGAAATCCACCTTTTCCTTCGGCGTTTTGACGGATGGGGTCGATTTTGGCAAGACGAAGAGGGGGCTCCCGGATCTCGGATCCCGGTCGTTCTGGGAGGGGCTTTTCCGACTGCGATCGGGGTCTTTTGGATCTTCTGCGATCGGGGCCCCTTTTTTTTTTTGGCCGGCTCAGGTGTGGAAGCCGGTCGGGCGAGATCTCTCTTCGTTTCGGCTCGGTTCGTCGCTCTTGCCTGGAGACCGTGGCATTCCCGATCGCAGCCTCAACTGCACGCGATACCTTTCCCCCCCCGCGTGAATCCGATAATTAGTTTCGCCGAAGATTCGCGATCGACTGGCCTCCTTCACCTGTGTAGGCGGCTTCCTCATCTGTGTAGGCGGCTTTCTCATCTGTGGCGGCATCTTGGCTCGCCGAGAAGCCGCCGACGAGCCGCCGACGAGCGCGTCCGACCAGACACTCCCAGGGGGGGGCTGGGGGTCAGGTTCCATCCCCGCAAATTCGTGTTGAGTAAATGGGGCTGTTATTGTTCCGAGAGAGAGATTCGCCGTATAGCAGAGTAGGTATATGAGGGGGAAACCGGTTTATCTCTTCCCCCTAACCCCCCCCCCCCCTGCCCCTCCATCTCGGCCTCATTCTCCACCCCACAATTAGATTACATACGAAGAGAGCTTCAAGACTTCCTTCCCCCCCCCCCTCTCTCTCTCTCTCTTTCGCAAAGGAAAATTCATTTTGTAATATCCTTCCGGTTTCTGCTGAGGACCCACTCTCGAGTCTTGATTCCATAATGACTTTAATTTTTTTTTTCCCGTCTAAAAGGATGGAGGAAAGAGAATAATTTCATTTAGAGCAGAGGGTCTTTGACTTCCCATTTTCCTCACCCACGTGCCGAAGTGCCACTCACGTTTAAAATTTAAAAAAAGAAAAAAAGTGACTGGAACATCGATCGGTTCGGCGACGTCCCTTCCCTCTCCGATCGGAGCCGCTTATCATCAACGTCAGATGTAATAAATGACACACCGTGGAGACGAGGCTGAAGGCCAATTAAGACGAGATATAGGCCTCTCGTCTTTTTACGCCTTTCTCGTCGCTAATCCCCCTCTCGTCGCGTTCGCACTCTCATCGCGGAGAACGGGGGTCGGTATGACATATGACCGAAAAAGAAAAGACCCGAAATCGTGGCGGGGCCCATCAGCGGCACGTGCCCTCTTCCGGGGGAATCCATGACTGATGGCCCATCCGGCTGAATCGGTTTCCATCTCCGAATGGGGAAATGTCTCCGAGGGGGGAGAGGGGAACTCGGGTTTCTGGCATTTCTTTCCCGGAGATCAATGACGGGTAACAACAGGCTTCCTACGCGGAAATTGCCTTTTTTCTTCGGCCGAACGGGGGGCCCACTCCAAGAAAGTTGGAAGAAAAAGAAATAAATCGATAAAGTTGATGAAGGATTGAGTGAATGGTGCGATCGCGTGACGGATCCATCTCCTTCCGAGCACGAACGTCGTTTCTTGGGGCTGGAGTGCATACTTACCAACTTTCGATCGAGATTGAGGACTGAGTAAACACCTTGAAGGAATTTCATTCTGGTTCAAGGGTTCCTTTCAGAGGGTCGTCAAAAAAAAAAAGAGGAAAAAGAGGCGGCCAGTGGTCTCCAACTCTGCCTTGTGGAGAAACTTGTAATTAACCCTCTTCTATCCGCTATGAGGCGGGCTGGCCGTGCTTCTGTTAAGAGTAGCTGGAGATTTTCCTTCTCCTCTCCTCCTAGCCTGTAACGCGGTGGGAAGGATGTCCATATTCGGGAGGTAGGCTCCGGTCGTCGAAAAGGGGTGGAGGAAATGAGACTTTTCTGGTTTAATTAGTGACAGAGGTGGTAGTCAGGCCCCCCGAAGTAACTTAAAAGCGTTAAGTATTTGTGTGAGGGGATGGGAGGGGGAGCCCCAAGAATCCACTTACCCCGGTAAATTTACCCCGGCAACTTCATAATCCGGTCCTGGTGGTAGCTCCACCTCGGACGCCTGGTCCAATCGCTTTCCATCTCAGGCCTCTGTTACTTAATGGTTGCGTCTCAAATGACTGTCCTCGCCAGATTGTTTGCGTACGTCCCATCAACGGTTCCTTTCGATTGTTCCAACACATCCTAATTGTTGCTCATCGTGTTCCTTCCTCGCGTGTTGTTCTAACATGGAATTCTATGCAAACACTTCCTAAATGAAACCACGAGGGTCTTGTTCTGGTTTGTTTCGAGTCCCAGTCTTTCACAATCTCCCAAAACTCGGTCTAACGTTTAAGGATTTTTAAGGCCTTAAGGATTTTTGTGTGCGTGAATTTCTGTTTTTAGAACAATATTGTTATTGAATATTTTTAAATGCAATTAAATGTCATATTACCAAATTTGGAAGGTTCTGTGAAAAATTGGTGAAGTTTGAAGCGATGACATTCCTAAAAACGTTGACGAAGCCTGCAGATGGCAGACAGACCCGGACACGAACACGCACACAGACACGGACACGCCCACAGACATCCAAGTGACGACACGAGCAACCGCATTGCTTCTTTAAACAAGGCACTGCAGCCAAAAAGAAAGAAAACCAGAGGGAGAGGAGAAGAACGAAGAGGAAGTGATATCGAAAGCAGATGAATGGGGGATTCATTGAGAAGATGTTCTAATGACCGGGCAAGAGACGAGCTCAGGGGATGATGTTTGGTCGGATTGGGGCCAAAAGGAGCGGCAGAGGCAACGACACTCCGTTTGATTTATTGCCTTCATCTCGTTGGATCTCAACCCCTGATTCTTTTCTGATGTGAAATGGGGGCAAAAAATGCTCCCAATCGGTTGGATCAATCGCATTCACGATTGGTCTCATTAGCGTGCTCAATGTCGCAAGAAACATGTGAGCTTTGAAACGGGTTGATTACGAACTCCAACTTTCTCAAGGCCGATGCGGAACTATTACTATTTTTCTTCGAGTATGGGATGCTTCGAAACTCGTTTCTCCGAAAGTTAGGGTGGATTTTTGAACAGAGTACTATCCGATAATGCTGCTTTATTTACCGGATTTATAATGCATTTTCTATGAAATAAAGCTGCATTATCGGATAGTTCTCTGTTCAAAAATCCACCCTTATTTCTTTTTCAAAGAGTACGATTAAGGAAAAAACAGGAAAATTCTCCCTTGACCTTTTACAATCTGGATGAGGAGAGAGTTCTTGTGAAATCCACGTGGTGTTTTCCAGGGTGACCGAGGCCGACCCCAGTGACTCGAGACGGAGCAGCCAATGAAATGAGATTTCTGCCCTTTCTCGGATGGGGGGTTCCATCCAGATTGGGACACAGATATCGCATCCAACGAGATTTCGGTTGCATCGAAGAGGAAGGAGAAGGAGAAAATCCTTTTCGATCGCGATACCTCCGGGGCTCCAGCTTCTCTTCGGATTCTCAATAACATTCTCTGTAATTTGGATTTGTGTCTTCGGATGAAATCTCTCTCCCTTTTCTTGTTGCGCTGCTGTCTCGTTAAACGAGGATGGATCTTCTTGGGACAACAGTGCAGGGCGCTTGTTATCAACTCGGATTTCCAATAAACATTCGGATTAAACGAACGAAATTGAAGCGCTCGGTTGGTTTACCGTGCACTCCAATAACGATTCTATTCCTGCATATAATGGTCTCCGGCGTAAGGAATCTCTTGAATGCCGGAGATAAATCCATTTTGGAAGTACCATCTATGTGCTATTGGAACCAGTCTTCCCCTTTTCCTCCTTTCACACCCCCCCCCCTCCTTTCCTCCTTCTCCCTCTACTTCCCCTCTTCTCTGCCTTTACGCTCCGCTAAGCAAAATCGTCCACTCAATTCTGATGCTAATCCCTCAACCTCCGTGAAATCCGAGTGAAGAAAGTTCGTTCCGGGTTGCGCCAGTCGGCAGCAAGGAAAGGCGAAAGGGGACGGTTCGAGAGTAATCAAATGGAATGTAAGGAAGCAATAAATTCTGAAATCCCCGACGAGAGAGCGAGACTCGGCCGTATCCCTCCCCTTCGAACCGGTCCTTCGAGAGACATAACCGCGACATCGTCTTCGACGTCGAGTCGAACGATTCGATGCGAGAAGATGGAAGGAGATAGCTTAAAGTGGACGAGACAAAGATGAGAGAATGCCATTTCCTGTCTGGGCAGGATTGGAGGTGCTTTCCAGGACTCCCCATTCTCTTTTTCTTTTTTCCGGGACAAGACAAGCCCTTTTCTCGTCCTCCTTAACAAGTCTCCATTGATGGACCTCACATCGATTCAACAATCGTTACCGCTGAAAATCTGGAGAAGCAAAGCCGATCGATAAAAGGGTCTTCGTCCTCCGTTCCCCGCGTTGTCTTGCCAGACGGAGTTTAAACAGACCCGCTCGGAGGGGGATGTTAATTCACGACTCCGAGGGGAGAGGTGGAATGAATTGGGCTATTCCATGAGGCGCCTAAGAACAGGAGGCAGTGAAGCATGGATATCATCTCTGAAAGCTTCCTGAGAGCATAATGGCTCTTTAAGACCTCCAACCTCGTCATTATAGTAAATGAGGAAGCCATGGGCGTACCTTGGGGGAGGAGGTGGAAAGGGGGGGAAGTGAGTCACGGCCTTTCTTGGCATTATAGATCAAACGCTATTATAGGATTTTTCATCAAAATCTGGGCCAATTCATTTGTAGAACCACATTTATGATTTGCCCGTAGCACATGTTAATTGCGACTGCAAAATGTTCAGGTTACATGCATTATTAGCGCTTCACCTAAAATTGTATAGTTTGTGACTGCATGGGGGAGGGGGAGGGGGGGGGGGGGGGAAGAAGCTGGCAAGCTCTGTCCAGTAGTGGATCTCCTTATTCCCGTGAGAAACTACACTTGACCACTTTATTCAACGAGATGCAATCTAATTGTGATCCTCAACCATTATAATTCATTTATCGAGCACGTTTTTTTTTTTCAGGAACGAATGAGGAAAAACTTCGAGGTTACACAGGCTCGTGAGCAAGGAAAGCAGCGTGATAAGGGGCCATGGTTCCACTTCTATGCTCTCGCGGGCTTACACAGGTCTTTCCACTTCCCTGCTCGTTTTCAATTGTCCTTAGCTAGGCATGTTTTGACGCAATTTCGCAGTAAGTAAGTCACCTTTCGGCATTGTAATCACGTGTATACACATGCGAGTAATTGGGACCCTTCCCATCTTGCCGAGCCATCTAGTGTGCTCCCTATTATCGCGCTCGTGCTTTGAGGGTAGGAGTTTCCGAGTTATTTTATGGCATTAGGAAAACATTACTGACGCAAAAAATGCGATGATGCCATGAACATTTCGACACCTCAGATATGCCACACTGGGTTGGAATCTAGTCTGCTATTTAGCAATATTCTATTCCAACTTTCATTTGAGACATCGCGATCTACGATGGCTTCATGCCCGGAGCCCACCGAAACTTTTAAACCCCTCTCGCTACACCTAAGGCTGCGTTGCAAGGCTTCATGTCATCTCTTTCCTTGTTGATGAAAAATTTCCAGCCTCCTCACCAGTTCTCCATGAGACAGCTCGTGCCATTAGGCATAGGATTCTGGATGATCGCATTCCGTAGCGAAATGACCAGAAGAGATCCGACCAGGTGCACATTAAGAAAGCAATTCGGCGGCGAATCTCAAACGGGGGGGACGCGAGAGCACAATCGCTTTTACTTTTTTTGTTTTCATATTAATTTTGATGAGCACTCTGATGGGAAAAAATAATATCTGGCTCAATTTTTAACTGAATTTATTTTGATGTTTCTCAGTCGAGTCGAGGCGATCAAGGAAAGCAAATGTGAGCTGAAGATAGAAACCACCGGGGCCAGATTAGACTCGTGAGCCCGGAAGCAACCTCATCGTTCGCATTAAATTTGGTGACAGATTGTAGCTGTGGGCTAGAGCTCGAACTGCTGCGATGCTTTTGCTTTTTGTTCTTTGCGTAACGAAAACAAAGGCTCCACCCCAGGTGCCATTAGAGGGGGGGTTTCAGGCCTGTGTCCTTTAGATGGAAAGGGGGGCGCGAGGTTAAGCCCGGAACACAATGGGGGTGCGTGCAATGAAGTATTACCCTTGAACTTAAGGGATGATCATGAGATACACATGTTATTCGAAAGAGGGATGGCAAATATCATCAGACCGTTTCTTCCTCGAATCTTGGTTTGGTTCTGTGTCGACAGGCCATGAACGTCTGAGCCGACGGTGTCTGCTCGCAAAAGAACAGCCAGATCTACGAACGGGTGAATGGAGCCATATGGATCTGAGTGACTCAGCCGAGCGAGAGAGCCAGCCTTGCAGTCTTGCTCGGAGGCCGAGAGCGAGGTCGAAAAGATGCGGTAGCTCCTCGGTACCGATCTGCAGAGGGGAAGGAAGACGACTCGCAAACATGCCTTTGATAGCTTTTACCAGCGAAGTTATGCAGATTTTTCCTTCGAGATGTGCCTCCCAAGCAGACGATCCTCGACGACGAGACGAGGGTAGCGCCGATCCTCGCGAGAACGAAGACGACCACGAACGGCAGCGTGGCTCGGCGACATCGCATCACGACGGCTAGGAAAGGCGGGTGCTCGCGGATGCAGCGTGCTCGTGGTTCATTCCCGGCCCTGAGACAGCGCCGCACAGTGGTCGCTTTCGTGCCCGGGAGATTGGCTCTCTGATGCAGGCTGACACTTGTCTTCATCGTCTCAACTAGACAAATCGATTTCGATCAAACGGGTCTATTTAGCGAAATTGCGCATTCAACAATTACTCAATAGCGAGGTGACTCAATAAGGGAAGAAGAGGGAACTGGCGTTATCAATAAAGCCACCCTCTTCCTTTATCTTACTGCAACCATCTTAATGTGCCAACCTGATGACGTCACCAGTTCCAACTAACAGACTGATTCATCACTTAGATGCACGCATCCCGAGAAGCTTTCTTGGGTGGAATTTCAGATCAAATTGGCGAACTTATGCTTTGATGATTCATCTCTTTGATAATTAGTCCATGCAAATTCAGAGACTGTAAAATTGCCTCTTCCATTCGTACGATTATGCAGCAGACTGTCTGGTCATCTCATTTCTTCCCCACTCCGTCCGAAGATAATCGCAAGAAGAGAAGAGGAGGAAAGAACTATTTCCATTAAGCGAAAAAACTATTCTTCCTTAAGCTTTCAATGTTTTCCGACTTACCAGTCATTTCCGCTGTCTGACAGTCTGGCCTCATCGTAGGCTCATAGGCAACGCCACCTCGAAAAAGTCAGGTATAGGACTAGTGGCTGAATTCGCTTGAGTCACTCTTGCCCGTTGTTTGAAGACCTCAATTAATGACTTGACCAAATATGCAGCCATGAGCCCCATCTAATCCGTGGAGACTCGGTCTGTATGGTCATTGAAGAATCGTTTGTAAGTCATTGATTTTTATTTCTTTCAGACTCTGCAGGGCAGCTCGCTCGCGTATAGTTGAAGGCAGTCCGATGTACCAGGACCTCCGGGTACCAGTGCGCCAGTCGGAAACCGTGCTTGTGTCCGGCTAACTGGGTTAGCCTCAGTCGCTTCAATGAAGGCTGAAAGTCAGGCAGGAACTTGCCGGACAGATCGGGATCATATCCCCCCCACCCTCAAGGAAATGACGCGTTGTTTTCATAGCTATAAAAAAAATTCGCTTTGATGACTTGCCTAGACTGAGGAATCGGTGTAGATCATCGACACGTGACCTAATGGCAAGCAACTACTGGTTCCGTCATCTGGGGACGCCATATTTAGCTATCCGAGCTCTGTTGAAAGCTTCCTTGCCAAAACGGATAACTTAACCAAGATCCCATTGGCTAGATTCCAAAAGGTATTGTTCACAGGTCGAGCAAGTAAGGGCTGTTATTGTCAATTTGTAAGAAAACAGGGAAGAGGTTAAGAGACGTCAGAATGAAATTCCTGCTCTCCAGTTTCCATCTGTTGAGTTCAGGAAGCGGCCAAGTTTATGTGAGATTCAGGCTCTCCTCCTGTGATCAAACGAATCTCAAACGATATGGATACGGATTCACCTTCTATCCGACTGCCAAGCTAAGCTCCGAGATGTAAGCTCGTGGGTGAAAGGACTTGAAAAGACAGTCTCGTCTCTGGGCTTGGAGGGAAATGATTTCCCAAGAGTAGTTTTCTCTCCCCTCTTTACACGTGCCTGTACCGAGATTGACGAGGAATTCCCTGGAGGAAAAACCCCAGCCCAATCGACATCATCATCATCATCCTCTTTATCGGCTCCTCCCTTTGCGAGAGACGGTTGTTTGTCATAGAATCTTCTCAAGATGGAGACCTTTCTTCCACTCTTCCTATCTGTGAGAATCAATCTGATCCACATACGTCAGGTTATGAAAGCTGTTTATCCGGAATGTCTACAAACCGGGATCCTAGAAATCTCTTTCAGTATTTCTTCTCTCCAGAGGGAGATGGGTGCGATAAGTGGTTCCTCTTTTCCTTTCCACCTTCCATCGTCTCAAGCTTTTTCATTCTCAAGTAACACATAACATTGGATAAAAGATAGAATCAGCATTGAATCAACGTCCGGAAGTTGAATTAACATTGAATCGATGTTTCTTCAATGTTATGTGCTACCTGCGTAGCATACACGTCATTAGCTACATGAAAAATGGAAATTTCTCATAGTCTCTTAAGGCTCTCTGGTTCCGTCTCACGTGTCTTCTGAGCAAATGGCAAGAGAAAGGCCATGTAAGACACGCGAAGGAAGGGGAAATGACGGTCTCCATACCGAAAGGACATAAAGCTCATCCCAGGGTATCTTCCTCAGAGGAGGAATCATGAAAGTGCACTTAAGGCCGAGGTGGATCTATGGATGCATGAATATATTCTATAAAATAGGGTCTGCTCTCTCTGAATCATCTCCTTTGCTCTTTCCTTCTATGATACTCCTCCTTCACTTCCTCGACCTTCTTCACTTCCTCCTCTTTCTTCATTTTCTCCTACTTCTTCACTTCCTCCTCCTTCTTCTCTTCCTCCTCCTTCTTCTCTTCCTCCTCCTTCTTCCCTTCCTCCTCCTTCCTCTTCAGTGTCTTCTAGCTTCCTCTTCTCTTCGTCTGCACTTTCCCCCATGAACTCTTCCTCTTCTCCGGCTGGAAATACGATCAGACAAACCTATCCAATCTGAACTCAAACTCATATTTTTCAATGTTGGATGACGCACCAGATTGGTTAAACTTGAACTGATATGATTTAATAATGTCCCCTCCAGAAATCAGACTCTAGATTATCTTATTCCCCTAAATGCCAATAATGAAATCAAATCAGTTGAGAGGATCTGGTAAATGTCACCCATTACTCGCTTACTTAAGGAAAGCACCTTCCAAAATACAGTTGTACTTTTTATTAGCAACGAAGGGCACTACATGCACCACCAAGTTGAGGTAGGAAAAACTCAAGCCATCACCTCCAATCCATGAACCAGATGGAGACCAAGTGCTGAATTCTGTCATAATTGGAACTTACAGATGCGATGAATTTGAGAGTTATCACTTTTGAGGTAATATTTTAATTATATTGAATTAGTTTTCAATTTTTCACGAGGAATCCATTGCAGGGACGTGAAGTGAAGAGGAAAGGGACGTGAAGTGAAGAGGAATCCATTGCAGGGACGTGCAATACCATGCTTAAATGCTAAAAATCGTACATTTGCTTTTAGAAAGGAAAAATGAAGGACTGAAGTAATAGCGAGTAAGTCTTCCAGGCCCAGTACAGTGGTCACGTCATTTCGGTTATTCCAGTGTCTATTCAACGTATTGTAAATAATGAATGAATCTTTAGCATTGAGAATACTTGCAGTGTTTCTTTTTTCACAAAACTAGTCATCTCATCTTTATCAAAAACAATTCTTTTTTAAGTAATCCAATAATTGAAATTTTAAAATGTGAAAAAAGTAAAATTCTCTCATTTGAATGCTATGATGCCTGGAAGTGCTGAAAGTGCACTTGGGGTGGGGGGGGGGGGACGAGAAAATTGAGACTATTCAGGGTTCAATCTCCAATTCCGTGAAACGGTTGTCCGAATAGACACAACCAAACTTGCTGCTGTAGGAAACACACGGTGAATGTTCTCAGTAGTTCTCGCGGTGGCCCAGGAGTGGTCGAGGAAGGGATCGTTTGTCATAAACAACTCATCGATTGACAGCATGAATTTCCGGGAAATTTAAATGAAATGTTTTTTTTTTTACTCCAAATAATTGCATTTAAATATATTTTTCAGAAGAAAAGGTTTTATGGAAAAAGCCAGGAGATGCGTGATCCCCAAATCCGTCACTACTGTTTTTGAGTCGACCATTGTTCAGCAAGAGAGTCATCTGCGATTCACAAGTCCCTAGCTGGAGTCTCGGTTCCACAATTATTAATTGCTTAATTTTGATCTTCAGATGGTCAATGCTTCCGCCCCGTCAACTTTACAAGGGAAGGGGAAGAGGGGGAAGACGACAAAATGAAGTCTGGAATTATGAGTGTCCACTCACACAGATGCTTGATATCCTTGGGTATCACGAGGGTCTCATACGCCTCATCCTCATCGTAATGGACCCTCCTGGGACTGCGGTGATGTGCGGTGGCGACGGCGAAGTCAGGGCTCAAGAGGCTGTTTTCCCGTCCCGAATTTTGACCTTGACCAAGATATTGACCTTGACCTTGACCTTGGCCTGACATCTTCCGTCCAGTGGCGGAGGAGTATTCCCCAGTCAAGGTGGTGGAACGAGACGGGGACATTCGACTCTCTCGGGTAAGCATCGTGCGGCGCGTCGACCCACTCGAGTGATACGTCGCCTTCGACGTACTCCGCGAATCGTATTTAATCACCGGGATCTACATTTCACCGGAAAAAAAATAATAAGCAAATGTCTTCTTATACTCATTCAGAAAGGAGTTAGACAAAAATTCGGCAGATTGCATGACATGCACGGGATTCTCTTTACAATTTAAATTAATTTGCTCTTTTACACGTAATTTTTTTTTGTTTTCCAAGTTGGTGTCGATAAGTATTGATAGACTCGCTCCCAAGGAAGTACCGTGAATATTTAAAAAATCCATCTCGTGATTGTCACTTTATATTATATTTATGGTATAACATATTTATACATATGAGATAGACAATCCTATATCATATACTGTATGTAACATAGTGATAGTCACGAGATGGACTTATAGACTTATAGATCATCCCCACATCCGGGAATATAGTACAGAGCTTCTTTTCTCCCTCTTTGATCCTCTTGGCTCTCGCGAGAAAACCTTGAATTTGGGTTGGACACGTTCAGGAAAGGGGCTGGACAGGAATTCGGAGGATTGCATGACATGCACGGGATTCTTTTTTACAATTTAAATGAATTTGCTCATTTATAATTATAATTTAATTTCGAAGTTAGTGTCGATAAGTAGACTCGCTCCAAAGGAAGTATCATGAATATTTAAAAAATCCATCTCGCGATTATCACTCTATATTACAGGGTGACTCAAAAGTCCTTGGACACCTATTGAAAAAACCGTTGGACAAGTGATAGCCAGGTGATTTTTTGAGTGAAGCAACATCTGCCTTCCAAGTTTCAGGTCGAAAGCTCTTGAAATGGTTCCCAAACATCAAAGAGAAGCAGTGATTTTTCAAAATCAGAGTGCTCTTCCAACAAGCAGGATCTCAAAGCTCACCAAAACCCCTCGATCTACTATCTACAGCATTATTCGGCGATACAATGAGCTTGGATCAGAAGCAGATCGCCAAAGAAGTGGACGTCCTTCCGTGTTCCAGGATAAGAAGCTCCAGAAACG
>CAJPEV010000316.1:0-17038 GCA_905338385.1 Darwinula stevensoni | reverse complement strand
GAACATTTCAAATCCCAGCCTTGGACATTCCAGCAGGACTCAGCACCAGCTCACAAGGCAAAATCCACCATCGACTTCTGCAGAACTCACTTTCCAGACTTGATTTCCCCAGAAGAATGGCCTGCTAGTAGTCCTGATTTGAATCCATTGGATTACAGTGTGTGGTCCTACTTGCAGGCCAAGGTCTGCTGCAAGCCACACAAGAGTATCAATAGCTTGAAGCTTGATCTGCTGAAGGAATGGAATGAATTGTCGATTGATCAGTTGTGAAGAACCGTAAATGATTTCCCAAAACGTCTGAAGCAGGTTATTGCCTCAAATGGTGATATTTTTGAAACATAAAAATATGGTTGGTTTAGTTTTTTGTTATCTTTGCACTGGTCAAATCAGAAATTAAATTGGTCTTCATCAGAGAATGCTACACTTGATTAAAGGTGTCCAAGGACTTTTGAGTCACCCTGTATGATATAATATGATATAGAAACACTCTTATATCATAAATATAATATAGAGTGACAATCGCGGGATGGACACTTAATATATTCATGATACTTCCTTAGGAGCGAGTCAGCTTAGCCAAACCAACTCTGAAATAAAAATGAAACATAAAGGGGTAAATTGACTTAAATTGTAGAGAATATCTCGTGCATGGCACTGAGTCACTCAGTCTGCAGAATTCCTGTCCGACCCGCTTTCAAGGTTTTCTTGTGAGAGCCAGGATGAAAGAGGGAGGAGGAAAGAAGCTCTGTACTATATTCCCGGATGTGGGGATGATCTATAAATCACGGGAGAGAAAAGGCGTGCTGCATAGCATTCCCCACCAGATTCCATTTGTGAAATCGCCTCAGAGGAGCGACGGAAATGTTGATAAATGGTCCTCAGCACCCGTTGGCTTCAAATGAAAAGCTCCTCTCCCTAAGTCGACTTTATGGAGGCTTTATCCGTCGTCACGTCTCGTGGAACCCCCCCGTCCAGAGTTAAGATATTACGGAACGGGACGAAATAAGGGGAAAAAATGGAAGGAGCAAAGCTCAATGAGGCGGAAATGGAATGACCGAGACGAGACGAGAAAATATGATATTTCATGATAATGTCGAGATTATGTGTCTGAGACAGAGAGAAAATGTCTCCTTCTCTCCTTTCAACCTACAATCGACCAAACCTTCGCGCGGTCTCATTACTCATATCTTGCACCTGTCATAAAATCAGAAATGATGATAACCCGGCACTCACCCGGGTTCGATCACATTCGTCCTCTCGACGACCCCGACCAGCTTTGTATTCCTGGTACTGGGATATCACACACAACAAGGCATACACCTGGAAGAGCAGAAATAGGTCATGGCATGAAAACGAATGAGCGCAATGAATGCGAATGCGACATGGAAGGAAGCGTGGCATTATGGAACTCATTCATTACCCTCATAATCTGCAGTCATCAAGCCTTCTGCATGCCATAACCATTAAATTAATTGGTTTCTTCCGTGTTCATCTCGTTTGCAACGGCATTTCACTGAATGAGACAGAATCTCAGAGAAAGCACGGAAAGAAGAGGAAAATGATCCTCACGTTGAGCATGAAAGTGAAGAAGTCCAATGTGTAGATGACGGCCGAGATCGGATTGAAATAAAACTGGGAGGAGAAAAGAAAGAGAGAGAGTGAAGCCTTGTGACATTTTGTCTCCGGAAAGACTTACGGTCATGCATGTAATGACTACCGTGAGAACTGCGTGCCTAACTACCCTCTTTTGTATAAATATTGAATAGATCCAAGCAGAAAAATGGGTAGAGGCCAATCATTTATGAATACCGGAAATGATAGGCGGCACGAAACGGAAACTACATACCTGTCATAAGGAAAGAGAATATTTAATTAATTCTAATCTCTTCCATTTCTGCCATTATATGCTTTTCTTAGCTGCTTAACCGAGACGCCCGAAATACTTGCGTGAATCCCTCCCATGGCATGACCAGGAAGGTCCCATTTCAGTTTTTCAAGAGAGTTTGCATTTGTTTGCTTTAATTTTATCTCAAGAGCTAAAAAAGGAAGCGAGAGCTAGATAGAACTGGTTTCTTGCACTTTACACGTCAGCAGTGCTTTAACAAAAGAAAACTACTCATATGATGGGCAATTTCATTTCCGAAGTTTAGCAGCAACCGGCTCCATCAGAGCTAAGTCTCTTTTTAAAGCGTGGAGATTATATAAGACTTCTTGAAGTTGATCGCATTATTCAATATCTTGGAAGTGGAGGGTATATAAAAGAAAACTCCCGAGATTAATGCGTTCCTTTGAGCTATACGCTGATTGGAAAATTTCAAGAGTCCTCTAGTCTAAGGACTCTATCGAGGCGAAACGGAGTTCCCCCTTCGAATACTCAATTATGCCAAGTGCACGAATTCAAAAGTACTCCTACGATACCGACACTGAAGAGTTTGTTCCGCTTACTTTCTGCATGACGACGAGGAAGACGATATAGGCGACTTCCCAGACGTTGTAAGCTGCCACGTTGGCGACCCATGGAAGGAGAAGGAAACGCAGATTCTGTCAAGAAGGGAAACAAGAGGAAAGAGATCATCCTTACAGTCGTGTAGGAAGAAGAAGTGGAGGGAAAAAAAAGGAAGCTGCCTCAATGCCTCGTCTAATGCCCCCCTCTTCCCTCCAAAATGAGTTTCCCCAGATGAACGACATAATGTAAGCTGTAGCATGGAATGGGTGTGATTTGCATGGGAAGACAGCGGGGAACCTCGTTCTTATCATGAGATGGCTTTCGGATGATGTCAAACGGACTCACCCGCTGAAGGCCCATTATGAGAAGAAGCCCAGACAGAACTCCGGAAGCGGAGAAGGCCAGGTTAACGCTGAAGACGAACATCACATCTGGTGGGGGAGAAAAAAAAAGGGGGCGAAATTAAGGAGCGTGGCGGATGAGGCAGAAAAGTGCCACAGAGAGGGAAAAAGACGTCCCCGGAGAAATCTCGATCTCGGTTCATTACACAGATGAAATTCTGGTACTGGGCTTCTGGGGAAGAGAAAAAGAAACTCCCAGGCGAACCGGCGGGACTTCCCCGCCGAAACAAAGAGGAGAAGAGGAAGAAACAGATAAACGCATAGAAGGATAGAAGGAGGGATTTATTGGGAAACACTATTGCCATGTCTCCAGGGCTCCATTTCTTCCCTCTGCCCTTCCGTAATAAGTGTCACGAGGTCCTTGATGGATCGGCGGGTACTCGGGAAACGCGGAATACGAGCAAGAAATTGGGGGAGTCCTAATGGAATCTTTGACCCCTGCAGGAAGTGGCATGTATCCAAAAAATCCATTTTATCGGGCCCATCCGTCCATTCACGGGGCCAGGTCATCAAGAAACCCGCCCTCATTCCGGAACATGATAGCCTATCGCCCACGCGTGCTGCGGTATCGATATTTCTACAATGTTTCTCGGTCGGAGCATAAATCTCCGCAATGGGTCCCATCTTGTAGCAATCAGCGCTTCCGATAAATCTCTCTCGATTACGTTGAACATCGGTGAAAAGCATCGGGGCATCCGAGTGCATAAACACGCAACCGATTCTGCCTGGGAAGATGCTGAGCCTGAGAGGCCCGCTGCGCCCCCGACTCGAGGAGGCAGGCGGGCAGGCCGAGAACGCGGGCTGCGAGTATTCCCCTGCCTCTAACGCCGAATTCCATTTCCTACTCTCGCCCAGAACGGAACAAGTAATGTACTGCACTTTAATAAATGTTGACGATCGGATGCTTCACCACAGAGATCATTTTTCCACCCTAAGCTTACTCAATCGAACCGTTCATGTGACAGAAACAGAAATATGCCATCGAGAATTCGCTTCATTCACTGTCCGTAACTGTGTGTTTTTCAACGTGGAGCAATAAATTACCAAGAACAACAGGGAAAAACATTGAAACTTAGGTCTCTAACGACGAACTCAATAGAAATACACTGCAGTTTCTGGGCATTTAAAACCAAGTTGAAAAATTGGACCCGATATAAAAGCTAAATTTCAAATAAATGACAGCACATTTCATGGCATCAGCGGTAGCTTTGCAGAGATGGAAGCATAAGCAATCTTGGGATGCAAGAATTCTCTTGGTCGAACACTCCAGCGATTAGAAGCTGTTTCAAGAACTAAGCAGCATATTTTCTGTTCCCAATTTCCACGAGATTTTGGAGAGCTTTAGAGTGCCGTTTCCCGATGGACTACAGAATAAGTTTTAGACTTCTGCGGCAATCTGGCAGTCCGGTCAGTCGAGGTATTCCTTTCAGAGGATATGGAGCGGAAATGGAGGGGAGCCAAGCAATCTCATTCTAAAGGAAAACCGGAAAAGCCTAAAAATTCTACCCGCATTCTATTCGACGGGGAAGAAATTCCGAAAGATCCCTGTGGCAATCGATATCGAGATGTATTTGAACAAAGGCGGGGATGTGCATACATTCTCTTAATTCGGTCTTGATCATATTTGTCTACGGAAAAGGGCGCTGGTATCAGTCTCACCCAACACTGCACCAATATGCCGCATTAATCGCTACAAGGCAGTGACATACAGTGGAGGTTATCCATTAAAAAAAGGTTTACCTTCGCAGGTCAAGAGATGCACATCTTTCAGAAATCCTTGCTAGGCTCCCCTTCAGTTCGGTAGAGAAAGCAAACACCGTTGGCAACAGATTTCCTGTTCGATGTCTTCTATGTATATTTACGCACTCATGAAGTATTTAGGAAATGCTTCTTCGCTTAGTTCAAATATTTAGTACGTCGTAAGGGAAAGGATAGGAAAAGTAAATCAACCCCTCCTCTGACCTCGTTTGCTCACTAATCGAAGTGGATTACTGGCCCCAGAGGAAAGCAGAGATGTTTCTTCACGTTTCCGACAACCTGGACACATGGCGCTTCGTGAAAGGAAGGAAGGAGAGGGGGAAAGGATATTGACCGGATTGTCAGGGGTGTCATGAAACGGAATTGGAAGGGCATAGAAGGAATGAATTTCAGGGGTATAAGGAGGGGGCTTTGATTCCCCGAGATTGAGAGCCCTGCCCCTCACTTGGGAATTGTCCGTCTCTCTCTATTTTCTTTTTTTTTTCCATCCCTTGACCATACTTACCCTCACCATTGAAAAAAGAAAAAGAGCTATATTGAGGTCGTTCTATGGATTGCCTTCGCCCATTTCCTTGTCGGTGGAAAGTCTTTTCTTTCCAAGAATTCCGAAGGAGAGATGAAGTGAGGGTCGAAAAATAAGATATTCTTTTTTGGATTGCTGTATCAGATTCAACGTCACTCGATTGCATTCTTGCCAGAGCGACCTCTGCGTAAATTCTTATCAAGAACTATATATCATCTGTGATACATTATGAAGAATGCGAAATGAGGCTGCTGTGTCAAATGATTGAGGGCACTGGCTGGAGTGGACTGAAAGGTTTTTGGCGGTCAAGGCGGTCATGAACACGGCGGCCCACATCCATAATTGAATGAGAATGTGAATTGAGACTCATCCTGCTTGATTTTGCATGTAAATTACTTTTCTAATTTAGATCTAGAAAGTTTTCATCAAGAACTCATACTAGATTATACTTCCAATCATTCTGCGCATTTTTAAAATTAATAATTAGACTCCTTCTTCCCCTTTCGTTGGGAATAGTTTCGTTGGGAGAGACAGTCGGGGCCAATGAGTTTGGCATCACTCTGATGATTGAAAGGATTCGTAATGCCACTTTGGTCCCTGAATACCCTGATGACAATTACATTAGAAAAGAGAGACAGAGAGGAAGAAAAGAAGGTTTTCTCTCTTTTCTGAGAGGAGGGTCATCGACATTCAAGAGAATGGGAGAAAGATGGGCATCATTTCCTGAGGGCTGGAAACCCCCATCCATCCTCAACGAGCCTCTATCTTCGTCTCGCAGAAACCCTATACACTTAGACCCCACCCAGCATCTGCTCTTCCTTCTTTCTTCCTCTCCCTCCAAAAAAAAAAGAAAAGAAGTATGAGCTGAGTGCATCTTGGGGTCTGGTACCGACAGGATCATTGATCGACCTCAGTCTCCTCTCCCTCTTGAATGCGCTGGTATCTATCCACCCAACGAGTTCTGCTATCCATTTAAGAAATTAGGCTTTAACACGATTACCCTATATTTTCTCTGTCTGTCGTTTCTCCAACCTGTTCATGAAGGGAGAGAACGATGCAGATGTCGAAAATGCAACTACACTCTACAGAATTTACTTTCCTTTTTCCCTCTTTTTTTTTCCTCTCTCAGTTATCTGTCCATTCTAGAGCAACTCACCTTCGCCGTCCAAAAGATAGCTCTCCATTTTGGGGTCGAAGATCATCTCTTCCTCTGATCCGTTGGCCAGGGACGAGGCATTGGTGCGTGGGAGAGGAGCATGGATGTTATATCCCAGATACAGGCCCATGATAAGAAAGAAAACCTGAGGGGAATGAATACAGAAAACGTCCTCAATACGAAGGAATCCAATTAGCCCGTGCCTGGATTGCAATAATAGTAATACCGCGTCCGAGACTCCCGGGGACTTCCTGCCCCCATTTCCTACATCGCGCCTACGTATGTTTGTTCGGCGGATTCTTGTTTCAGTAACATAAAAACATTGGGCACAGAGAAAAATAAAGGCACTAAGTGCGGAATTCATACTCGACTTCATCTGACAGTCTCGCATGAAACCACTCGTGCAGGAAAATATGCAAATCTCTTCCCGTTTATATAGAGTGTGCAGAGAGCTAGAGTATCGATTTCCGTATCTTAGCAAGACATCATCTCCTGCCACTTTGAAGGAAGAAATATTGGGTCCATGCGAAAGAGCGAAAGGGGGAGAGAAAAAGTTTTTCTCTTTGTCTGATGCATGGTATGAGATCTGAAGGAGGGGGGCATGGAAGATGGAAGGGAGAGATGTGCCTGGGTTGACAATGAGGACCCAGCCTGATATGACCCTATAGCATTACATGACTGGGTTCCTCATTCCTCTAACCTTGCTTGCTTTTTCATCTCCATCTTATTTGCATATAATGGGACGCTCTTTCTGATGGTTCCGATGTCTGCGTAAGAGAATAAAACGAACAAGGGCGCTATGTCCTTTGAAAGGCGGTAGGCAAAACCTGAAGTTGTGATATTCGGGGATGCGGAGGAAAACATGGAAATTTAAGACTTAACCTGACAGGAACACCGGAACGGAACGAGTCGAGGAAGACGGATTATAAGCCACGAGGGAGAAGGAAATTCTTTTAAAATTCATCCCCAGCACAAACTTGATCAGAGGAAGTCATGGGGAAGATGAATTGGGGATTTCAGAGACGAGACAAGACAACACACGAGGCGGGGTCTCCCCATAGAATAGGAAAGGGAGAGAGAGAGACATGGCCGATATATACAGCAAATGGGCAAGGATCCAAGAATTTTCCCTTCCTTCCTTCCCTTTCTCCAGATCCCTTGGCTGGAACCTATCGGGCTTATTGGTCATTATACCCCTCTTTCCCTATTCCCCCATTTCTTCGTATTCCATTTTCTACCCCGGAGGAATGGGAACAAAAATGCAAAATCTCTAATCAGTTCGTATTGAAGGGAAACCATTTAATGATCCGGGACTTTTTTATGACGAAACTTTAGGAAATCCGGATATCTCCTAGGAAAGAGTAGCTTCTTATCAGTGTGAGGGGGGAGACGAAGGCGTATATCAGGGAGGCTGAGAGGGACGGAGAGAAAGAGAAAGAAAAGGGGAGAAAGGAAATGGAAGGGATGATAAATGGTTTCCATGGCACGAAAAGAAAGTTTCCTTCCTCTTCGCTTCTTCTTTTCACACTTTTTTGGTTCTTATTATGCAGAGGCGACACCCACACGCCCACCTCTGTCCCTTTTAATGTTATCTTCCTGTCCGCGAATATCTGAAAAGAAACTGTAATGCATCCCTCGTTCTTCATCAATGGCAACGTGCATTGTCTGCTAATGGTTGTATATTATGAGGTATGGAAGCGTGGAATACGAGGAAGGAAATGTATGTCAGGTTCTATCTCCGTGATAATGGCCTCCAGCACGCGTGGTTGAAGCCCTAATGCCAGGGGACAGGACAACCCACCCCGTTCTTCATCCATCAGTCTGCTGCTGTTTAATCCGCAGCACCTTCATCTAATCACACATAATGACCCCTGACATTCACGCGAATGCTCTCTACTCATTATGGGATGTATACACCCCTTTCGTCCCACTTCCGTCTCTGGGTTCATAAAAGGTTGCAGTCGGCAGGGTGCAAGCTTTTTCCGTGCATCGCGAAGGGGGGGATTTCACAAGGATTCGGTTTCGAAATATTGTACTGCAGATTAGCTTCTTTATTGTGTTGAACTTCCATCAATAAAAAATATTCCTGAGGGGCAGGATTTAATACACTTGCAAAATATGCCTACTTAACATGAAGGCATGGGTTTCAATCACCGTCCTTGATTTAACTTCTGAGCATGAAAGGGGATGACATGGAAAGCACAAAGAAAGAGGCCCTGCTGACGAACTCCTCAATATCTTGGAAACTGGGGTTCGCTCAGGAGGGAATTGCGTATCATGAAATTCTCATTGACCATTGCCACTCAGTCACAGAATTCCCGTCACACATCAACACGACCATTTACTTTTGAAATTCCCAGATAGACTTCGCCTAAGTATTCGGCAATGGGAGAATGCACTTCCTTCCGATTGAGGGAACTCGTTGATCCCTATCCATGCTCCAAATCTGACCCTCAGCCCATTAAAAGTTTCCACTTTGAGCAGATATAAGGGCAACCCCCCACGAGTAGAGTTTGGGTCCCATCGGAAATTCTGATTCCTCGACTCTAGATGCGAATGGCGATGGAGGATTAGATTTATAGGACTCAAGGCGGGTGATTTGAGCAATGGGGCGAGATCGAGGGAGATATATCTATGGAAGGGAGGTGATGTATAGGTTGAAAGACGGAGCCGACCCTTCTCCGAGACGATGGGAGCAATTTGTATGAGAGAAAAGCGCAATTGGCAGTCCTATGATTCACTTAAGAATATAACCCTCTCCTTCTCTTTCCCGGAATCCCTCTCTCTCTCTCTCTCTCTGTTCGTCGTCCTCTATCAAGCCCATCAATATTCACATGGCAGGTGGGTCTGTCCTTTTTTTTCCTCTAGAGGATCAAATGGTGAGTCGTGCCAAGAAGTTGAAGAGATCATTCCTTCTGATATGGCCTCTCTTCAGGATGTAATTCGATTAGAGATCTTGGCAGGGAGGCTCTAGCGGAGAATTACCAACGAGAGAGAAAATTTTTCATTCCGTGGTAAGTGATCCTGTCATTTTTTTGGATCCGGATTGACCAAGGAACTGAATTGTCATGTCGCGAGGACGACGTCCTCTCCTTTAGTATATACAGGATGTGGAGATATGAGAGGAGTATAACTCAGATCTTGATGCAATCGTACATCTTCCGGAAAAATATGGCTACTTTTCTCCTAAATGGAGATCAAAAGGAAATGAGATATGCAGGGGATCGGGGGTACTTTTCTTTTAAATGGAGACCTAAAGGAAATAAGATACGCAGAAGATCGAGATTCGAATTTCCTTGACCCGCTTCCAGATGGTTTCATACTGCACTCCCCGAATGAAAGTGGAACGCAGTTTCTTTCCTACGTCAGTCTGGCGACTGCGATATTAGAAAAGGCTGAGACAGACCGTGGTGTAAGCAGCGGAGACATAGCATCCCGTGCGGAGAGACTTCCAACAGCAGCAGGACTTCATCAAAGTCATGTTGAGAGACCTACGTCTACCAACATGTTCCTTAGGCACCGAAACTTGTGAAGCTGTAGACCTGCTCCGGTTGTGGAGAACTGAAGGGAAGGCTTCCCAAGCCGGGGCCTTTCATACTCCCCTCTTCCCGCACCAGTCGCTCTCCTTGTACCCCGGGGCTTTCCTCCCCTTCGCTGCGCATGATCCCTCTCCTTGCGCCTCCCCCCACTTCCAATATTTAATTCTACATGGGAGAGTAAAATCATGGAAATGTCCACGGAAAACAACGGGTCTTCTCCTTGTATTGCCCTAGTTAGGGGGATGGGAATGCACCGATCGAAGATGGGATCGAAGGAAAAGGAGCATCCAGTCATTTATCTTGTCTTCCAGCCCAAACGCCGAAAAAATAGCTCCAAGGAGAAATCCGATCTGGAACGCGCGAAGAAATGCTGCCAAAAAAAGGGGGCAAAAACGACGATGATGATGAATAATAATTGAAGCAAGCCCAGACAGTTAAGTATTGAGATCCCCAATTTCATCACGAAATGGGAATCGACCATACAAGTTAGGCAATTATGGAGAGTGGACTGCCCTCATTACTTTTTTATTTTGGGATATCAAAGCAATGCATCTCAGCTGCCGAGAGGAAACCATGATGGGTCGTTAGCTTGACCCCAACATCGATTCTCTTACCGGGTTTATTACCCACTGCCTGTCTTCGCTCGTGCCATAGGCCAATCAACTTTTTGCATCCCGAGCGACTCCAAAACACTACAAGGAAACAGCACGGAAGTAAGTGTGATGTATTGTCGCAACGTTTTCTTCATGTTATTGCATAAAGACGATCGATCTCGATATTGAGAGGCAAGGTCCATTGCCGTCAAGTTGTTTGCAAGGGGAATCCCGGGGAGCTCTTACGAATTATTGGCTGCATTGTCGGAAACCCTTACCTCAAACAATAGGGATGTTATTCTTTCTTTCACAAAAGCGTTTTCAATTACGACGGACCCCAGCAACAATAACGGAAGAAGCCCCGAGAACCAAGCTATTGCACAATACTCGAGCTTCACAATCTATCAACCTCCCAATATATGAGTAGCATTTCCATTGCGCAACGTCACAGCTACAGCTGTTTTCCTTTTTTCACCATTTTTCTTGCGGACTTCGCGCGACAGTACGAATATCTCAGCAAGACAAAAAAGTGAGACTTTCTCTTAAGGAGAGCAAGATATTGAGAGATTTATCTCTCTCGGTGGTACGTGTCCATACGGATGGAGTTTCAATGAAGCTCCGAGAATGGAACTGACATCTATAATCACCGGGCTTTCTTACTTTGTCAAAACGGTACGTCTTCCTCAGCGCCTATCGTTTGACAGGTGGGATTTCTCATTGAATCAATGTGAAGAAAATTCAAAATTCTCTCGTTTCTCACCAGGCACAAAGATCAAGAGCAATTGAATTATTTTAAGCTTAAACAGGCCAGAATTAGCGCTCATATTCCGCGAGCCTGCCTTACAAGCTCCTCAGATACACAGCGCAAGTAAATCTGCTCCGATGGAGAGAAGCATCTGACCGTAAGAAAAAATTAAGGGGGGAGGGGAAGAGCATTTCCCTTCCTTCCTTCTTTAGACTTCCTACCCTTTGCTGAAAGATCCTTTGTGCAATGTTTTCCCAAATAAACTAGTGATACTTCGCCGCTACGAGACATTATGGAGCACATTTGAGCCCATATTTCCTTCCTACCATCACCCCCACTCATCTAATATTTCTTCTAAATCAGCTTTTGTCAGGAACAGATACAGCGGCAGAAGTTTGAGCCATTTTATCCTTAACGTTGACTGCAGCTCTCTGTCTTGCTTGCTTCGTTCTTGTTGCCTCTGATTGTCTTCACTATTTTTTTTTATAAACTCAATTTGTTTGAATAAGGAAAATTCTGTCTTAATAGCTCATCCACGTTAAATATTACCAGTCATAACAAGAAGGTTTATGACTGGCATTGAGGAGAAGGAGAGGCAGGAAGAAGAAAAAATAAATAAATTTACGGAAGGGGAAAATGGAAGCAGTGCTGCGTGGCCACTAAAGGCAGAAATACGAAACTCCATTTTTTTTTCAAGAGGGGGTCATGATTACTCATTGGGTGACATGCACCAGAACAACTCATCTCGAATTAGCTTAAATTCTTTTGGGAATTCTTTAAACTTAGTTAATTCTATTCCCATTGACGCCTGTTAGAATACTAGATTACAATCAAAGTCAGGGTAGAATCGTCAAGAGGAAGCTTTACCTATCACAACGTCCAATGCAAGGTAGAGGGTTAATATAATAAGACAGGTCGACCCCTCATAAAGATAGATGTTTTTGAGAGAGCATATCCACCTTATGCCTAGTTACAGCTACATTGCTCCCTTTTTATATTGTTCTCGGCCCAGTTTAAAGTCCCACCCGGAATTTCTGCAGCTGGACCACACAGCAACAACTCAGAACCATTCTAACTAAGAAGCAGCTGGAAAATGTTATATCCAGGTTGGTTTCCAGGTGGATTGTAACTGGTTTTGATCCAGCTGGGATTTTAAACTGGAGATTCTCTAGCTGGAATAGGACTGAATTCACAGCTACAAAAAAGAAATTTAGCACCCCAGTGACTAATCGCCTTCCATTCTTGGGCGTCTAATGAGTTCCCAGGAAGAATGGAAAAAACCAGATTAATTCTTCTATCGTCCATTCGTCATTCATTGACGATAATGTACCAGGTAGACGAGAAGGACTGAGAGAAAAGGAATGATTCCTTCTGATCTATGGCGCTTCAAGACATGTGTCAAAAGGAATCGACGTCCGTCCGGAAAACCACTTCATTCAAGGATTATTATTGATGTGGTTGCATTCATCCAGTCATCCAGATACTCATCGTTCGACTTGCCGTGACGTGGACTAATGGAAAGGGACACTATGAACTCGACCTCGAACTTCTGGAGAGGAGGAGGAGGAGGCGAGAGTGAGGACAGAGTGTTCCAGACTTCGCTACTGTCTCCAAGTGTCCGGACTAGGGTCCCGTTCATAATCTGGAACCTGGCTATTTCTATTTTTCTGTTGGGGTCGAGTACCTAAGTGCTGGTTGAAGCCAGAAGGAACAAATTTCAGAAATAGCAAGGACGAGATTGGAGAGTGAGCGTGCCCGTTGGAGCCCAAGCAACCCCTTTCGATTTCATGGTGTTAACCGTGATTTCGACTAATCACGAGATAAGGTGCGAGCGGTGCTACTTCGAGGGTGAGCTAGTTTTTGTTGATCTTCTCTCAGAACTTCATTATTGTTTTGCGAACTGAAGCTGTTGCCCTCGCTTGGTTGTGCTGAGGACATTAGATCATTGACTATTTATATCTCTGGTATTCTCTTGTACGTGTATTTGAAACTTTATGTTAGGTAGTAACATTAGAATAAATATAATTTGTGTGAAGCCTGATTCACAAAGGAATCCTTGCCTAAGGTAACCGATTCCGTATCGACCACTACGAACCTTTCCAAAGGGAACAAATTCTCTCAATCAGTAACGATAAGGCAGTTTGCCAATAAGATCATAAATATATCTTGTATTTAGTCTTAACGCCATGTCAGTGTATCGATCGTTACGGAAACAATGAATGACACCGTTCTCATTCCAATTTTTAAACTCCAGACGAAAACCAGCCTCGATCCAGCTTTTCTTTTAGTTGTTTCCCAGGTAGAATGGGTCTACATTTCCAGTTCTGGTGCAGCTGGGATTTCGAGCAGGGAGAAAAGGGAAACAAATGCTTATATTTATACCACGAGAAGACCTCCGTTGACTAGCGGCCCGTGTTTAGGCTATGGATGATTCACCCGTGCCATAAGACAGTTGTTTTCCTATCAAAAAACCATTTTCTTGCCCCGCGATGCATCGTGCTTCTCCATCTTCCCAAATATTTCATAAGCCGTAAATTTTTAATGAGTCATGTACATGCCAGGAGAAAAATGAATCGATGGGAGTAAGGTATGGGCGTACCTGATATGGGAGAGTGTTACTATCCCTTACGAACCATCCACCTGCCAAGTGGATTTGGAACCAGGTGATGGGGTATTTCTTAGGCGTAGTTCCACCTGTTGGCGCGATACGTGTGGTGTGGGACAGAACCTTCCTCCCCATTTCCCCCGCCGATTGCAAAGGGCGTTGCAGCTATTGAGTTGTTTTTTTGTGTGTGTGTGCGATGCGAGACTCCAATTTATTTTTGAGATGTCTCTGATTCTTTTCAAATAGATATGACCGCGAGAAGAAATGGATCAATTGAGAAGTATATATATTCACTTCTCTAAGCTCTAAGCTCTAAGCTCTAAGCTTTTCGGAAACCAAATCCGAGGATCTATCTCGTCTGAGCCGTCGATATCGGAAAGATTTCAGAAGATATTTCGCATATTTCCTCAAAGGTCTGAAGAGCAAGAAACTTCTTTAAGTGTACATGGAAAAACCGCTATAGTATTTCCACGAGCATTCTTCGAATGTCAAGATATTCCCTCATCTTTTTTTTATGCTAGCAGATACGGTAATTTCCGCGATTGCGATCATAGCCAAAGGTCCACCCTTCGCCAATGAAATTACCGACATAGGGGAGTCTGACAGTATCGAGAAACTGCGTCTTGCAGGAGAGTTTCAGTTGGGTTGAACTTTGCGCATCCAAAATATAAGTTTACATTTTTGACCCTGTAAGGTCTACGGGTGATATTGACAAACCGATATTAGCGTAAATTTTGAATTAAAAAGAGAAATTTTATTATCGTCACATTCACGATCGAACATTAGCAAGAACTCAGCATGAAAGAGAACATTTTTTAGTGATCAGTTTAATGCCGTCGATTCACAACTTTATAGGATGCAAGTGAACTTCAACGCATGTTACATGTCCAATTAGAGTCATTCCCAATTAAGCTTGCTCGTGGATGAGTGGCTAATTACTTTCCTGGAAATGGATACATTAGGAAAGGAAGTTAAGAAAGTTTTTCTTTACTTTCAGCATGAATATGCTGGTGGGACGAGGAAAAGCACGGGGAACGCAGTAAAGCAGATGACACGAAAATCGACTCACTCCCAATCCAAGGATGGCTTTTAGCAAGCAAGGGTTTTTGTATTGCTGGCTCCTCTGCAAACAAAAGGGGATTTTTTTTTGGAGAAAAGAAACACAGGAATAATGACGACGTTGTCAGAATAATCCAAAAAGAAGCTGGCACTTTTTTTCGTTGGAAAAGAATGGCTTTCTATCATTTCAAGTTTACTCAGAGCAGTTACTGCACAGCTACGATGCCTGCTGGAAATCGGGTCGATCCGAATGAATTGAATTTTTAATGTTAGACGTACTGGGGCCAAAAGTAGGGTGAATGCAGTTTCGATCATGGAGAAAAGTTCACGCTGTCTGGTTCTTTCGGGATCCATTCAGCAGCACGTTGAAATTCAAGGTTGTATTTTCTTTTCCCACACGGGACTTTTCGTTCCCTTCTGGTTTTGAGTCTTCTTTTCCTCTGCGACCCTTCTCCGTCTCGTTCGTAAGACTGAGCTCGAGATGCTTCAAGGTGCAATTTATCGGAGACTTGGATCGATCTCCTTGCGGCCGAAGCTCAACTGGGGCGAGCTCGGGATGTTAGGGTGACCGCACACCATCTGCTCGGATCAAAGTCGTTTCCATTCGGCGAGGATATTATCCGCTCACTAAAGTGGAGCGAACGTCTCTCTGCTGCATCTCATGATATACTGAGCAGTATGGGTCCGTCCGTCCTTTCTTGGACTGCGTCTTTCATACCCATGTCTATGTGGAAGGACATCCTTCCGCGCGAAAAAATCCGCGCCAATCATCTCCGCTTCAGTGTATCCATGATCTCATTTGAAATACCAGAGCAAGAAAAAAACGCTCCGCTTCGATCCGGTTGGTGTGCGGCCACACTAAAGACGAGACTGTTTTCACAAGCAATTAGGCAAGGAAACCATGAGGAAACTCATCTCCAAGCACAACGGATGTGCCAATGTTGTCGAATCTCAAGATCACGTTGAAGAATGTAATGCCAGGGCATCTTTCGTGTCGCGATCGTGGAAAGCAGAAAAGACTGGAATGATGTGATATTCTATCACAGATCAAAATCATCGTTCCCAAATTTTCACTCAAACTCCTAACATCGTTTCAGTCATCGAGCAATCGAGGAGCACGAAATGAAGGTTGCCCGCCATCTCGAAATATCCAAATCCAAATTTATTGGTCTCGAAATGTAAACTGATATAGGCTGCCGTAATTTTGGAATATTTGGTTATAGAATGGGAAAATACAGGTTGACAAATAATGGGCGCCCCCAAAATAAATATATATTTCTTGAAATCTAAAAAGCTAGAAATAAAACTCAAACGACATATAGAACTACGACTGCGGAAAGATTATGTGATGTGCTCAATGTGGGTGCCATGGCTTGCAATCACGTGACGTAGCCGAACAAAAAGAAATTCTGAACAACAGTTTCGAGAGTTTCATTGGAAACCCTTTCAATTTCACTCTGAATGGCATCTTGAACTTGATGGCTTTAGAGCCGTTGACGTTGACTTTATCTTGAATGCAGAGTCACAAGAAGTAATTGCAAGGATTGAAGTCTGAAGAATAAGGAAGTCAGTCGATTCCCTTTCCAGACACCTTGCTGTAATTAGAGCAATAACGCTATCATCGACATTTTCGCTGAGGAACTCAAAGCACCTCGCGTATGCGATGAGGCCTTGCACCGTCCTGTATAAACCCGGTTTCTTGCACGAGTCTCATTCCCTGTTCAGCTGGAACGAAACTGACTTCAATCTCACTCCATACTCTTTGTAAAATCCCCTTCTCACTGTCTCCGGACCTCTTTGGCTCAAGTAATATTGTTGCACCATAAAAATGTTGTCGATCGCCATTTATAGAAAAATCTCCATAATAGACAAAAAAAAGTGATGCATATGCCTTTAAAAAAAATCTGCAGTTACTCAGCATCCTTGAAAAATGTTACGCTCATTCACTCACATTCAACGAAGATATATTAATTATTCTTATGGGAGCGACCATAATTTGTCACCCTGTATCTGCAATTGCAATGCTTTCTCAGACCCAAGGAAATTAAAGCCATAGAATTTGGCTTGTATACCATTCGAGCCTGAAGAGCCCAGTTTAAAATCCCGACTGGAATTTTCCAGCTGGATTGAATCTGGTTTTGTTAGCTGGTTCCAGCTGGACTCCAACTGTAAATTCGGACCGATTCCAGCTGGAAGGTAAAGCAAAAATCCGG
>CAJPEV010000315.1:45101-141271 GCA_905338385.1 Darwinula stevensoni | reverse complement strand
ATTTTTCCATGAACACCTCTAGGTATTACTATCAGGATTGGTCAATACTGAAGAATGAGATTGGCATCAGTATCAGCCATACCTGGAATGTTGCATCCATAATTCTGGCCCAGAAGAGATAAGTGAATTTTCAGCATTTTCCCATACGTCAAGCTTATCAAAAAAAATCTCAATGACTTCATTAAGGCCTACGACCTACAAGTAAATGCATTAAATAAAAATACACATAGTAAGTAAATACAAGAAGAATCGGGGTCATAAGCATGCAGTATTTTCCAAGCGTTCCATGCACTCCCGATCATTGAGGTTCACATGACGAACGTTGCTTTGTGATCTCCTTCCCCCCCTACAATTAACTGCTTGATATCGGATTCTTTATTTTCCTTTCCAAAGTACTTACTAAAAGAAAATGACTGACGTTCTTAACCGTACTAAATCCTGAAGTGACCTTCATCTTTGCCTTTCAAATGCCTTTGGTCATGCTTGACCAAAGGCATTCATTTTCGTACCGAAGCACTTTCGCCGTCACGGGCAGCAATTATTCCAAAGATAACGGGATTATGGGCCCTACAGTATTACAGGCTCGATCAAACGTTAAGAACCTATACGAAACACTAGAGGAAGGGGGGGATGTTAATTGACGAACTATAGCCTAAGAAATAAAAGGAAAGGTTTCATGAATGATTTTCTTTTACTGACTGCAAGAATTGGCATGATTTAGGACTTCACTGGAATGCACATGCTTGACCAAAGGCATTCATTTTCGTACCGAAGCACTTTCGCCGTCACGGGCAGCAATTATTCCAAAGATAACGGGATTATGGGCCCTACAGTATTACAGGCTCGATCAAACGTTAAGAACCTAGGCTTACTTGTATACTTGTACGCGTTCCGCTTGCTGGTGTACTTATTATCTGCACGGAGGAGCGATTGAACCACGTGGGCGATTGGAGCGCCAACTATAGGGAACGCACCTTTGCCGTCAATTAGGGAATTCCGTCGGGTTTTATTAACCCCTACCCTTGCCCGGAAAGGGGTTAATGAGCCCGACGCACCCGGAGCTCTACGTACACCTACTACAGTTTTTTTTTTAATTTAAATTAGTTGAGTTCAGTGGCGCAACCAGCCCTAAAGTTGGGGGGGGTGTTCGAAGTTCACATGACCTGTCGTTTAAATGTCTCTGAATGCAAGAGGGTGTTATCAAATCATCAAGAGAGATGTACTCAACAAAAACGCGAAACGGCGCGAACACGCGAACAAAGAAAAGGAAACGAAGAAAAATGTTATGAAATGGTAGAAACGGTATTTGAACACTAAATGATGAAAGTACATTCGATATCTGAAAAAGCTTAAAATGAACTAAATTAATTTCGGGATTCTGCGCAGATGTGCAACTGGATATTCATTAACCTGTATGACTCACGCCTTTTATTTGAATTGTCCTGTTTTCTGAAAAAAATTCAGTAGCGTCACATGTGACGGACGTTTCCTTGACAGTTTCATTTTGCTAAATGAGTTGCTGCATTTAACTGGCATGACCTTCACCTTTCACCTCCTATCTTTGTGCCTTTCCAGCCTCGCTCTCGGGTCGTTTGCTCATGATACCTTTCTGCGTCCCCCACCCCCGGGGGAGAGAGGGGATGGAGAAGTAGAGGGATACCATTATGAGCAGGGGTTTGGGGAGGGTTCAGATCGCCCGATCCCCCCCTTGGTTGCGCCCCTGGTTGAGTTCGACACGGTTTCACTTGACTTCGAAATGTACAGTACATGCATGGTAAGTGCTGAATACGCGTGCCGAAGCCATCTGGGGCATGTCGAAATGGTTTGGAGAAAAGGAACAGTAGCAAGAATCCCTGCTCGTTCCCGGTTGACCCGACCAGGTGACTCTTGGTACAGTGCTTTTCACTTGAGTCAGACTTGGTAGAGCAACCTGAGAAAGACGTTTCTCCCCACTAAATAAAGCTTTTAATCTCCTGCGTTGGTCAAACAAACAATCCAAGGGCAACAGTAGCAAAACGTAACAAGGGGAGAGTCCCGCCAACTCTAGTCTAAATACATCATCGGCCCAATACCCCACTCCCACGGAGACCCCCGTGAACTGACACATGTCATACCGTACCAAAGTAGACCCCGGCAATACCATGTAAGATAAATCATCCGCATTTCTAGCCCACTATGTGTTGCGTTTAAAAGTGTCCACAAATGCCTTATGAATGTCAATGTGAATATCTATTTTGATGTTTTCAATTTTTCTTACTAGACTGTTTCTATCCTCGGACCTGGTCCTTTTGAGAAAATAAATTGAATTGAAATTGAATTAAGTTCTAGCTCCCATTTGGCGACATCCTGGATATACAGGGTGTTCCATTTAAAGCGCAACCCAAAGTACAACAGCAATAAAACAAGACATATGAATTGTTTGATAGGAATTTTAGGAATAATATTACAAGAACATACGGAACAGCTTCACAGCAGATGCTGAAAATATCCACCACCTTCTCGAAGACAAGACAATACTTCATTTTTGTACCGTAATACGTAATTGCTGTTGGGTTGCGTTTTAAATGTAACACACTGTACCTAAACGAATTCATGGCATGTCTTTTTCCCAAGCGGCTCTGCTGCTTCTGCTGAGGCCTCCACCATCCTATGACTTCATGTTAGGGCTGACCTGCTCAGTGCGCGAGCGGTCCTGCAATGTACCGCTGGCCGCTGTTTTGCTCGAAAGTGACGTCATTTAGCTCATTCGCATCCATCTGTTTAATTTAAATACCTTAGTTCACCAGCCACTTTTACAATAAATTTAAATTTTACAAGATATTGAGCAAAAACAATCAACTCAAATATCTTTTAGGCTACAAGGAAAAAAGCATAGGTAGCCGTACGTAATCGTACATCGTACGTCAATGGTAATAATGCTCATGAAATATGTTCGTATCAGTACGTCATTGGATGGGAAGGGGTTAAATGTGTTCGTATCAAGCGCTGACGGAAAGAGGTGTATTTTCTGCCACCAGCTGGAAGCGGCTTGGGAAAAGTCACGCGCTCCAATCGCAGGCGTGACTGGGGAGGAGCATGGCGGTTCCCATGCCGGGATTATAGACCCAAATCTTGGTACTCTGATTTCACGATGAGTTTTCACACCTTTGATACTACAAACGATTATGTTCTGTGGGCCTACCGACGCCAACAGATCTAACGTTTCCTCTGGTCTTGCATATAATGTGGATAGATTCGATAGATGTTCTTCAGGTTCGGGACACCAGTAACGTCACCGCATTAATCGGAGTATGTGAATTCATCGCGAAATCACCGTAGTAGAGTACGTTACGCTATGTAGTAATCTCGCTTCGGGGGTAACACACAACTCTCTGCCCTCCTCTTGGAGGTAAGAGTACAGAATACCTTTCAAAAATTCGTTCCAGTCATGGACCTAATTAACCAGTGGGCTGCCTGCCCCTTGGATCCTAGAACCAACAGAACCGTGGAAGGGTGCTTTTCTCTGAGGGATCATGATGTCAGGTGTGGTGCTTGTGGGAAGCAGACACTCCGTCCTTTGTGCGTGCCATAGTGTCTGTTTTAATTTGTGTCTGCTCCATCTTGTGTCTAATTCTTTACATTTAAAATATATTAGTCACTAAAAGGTCTGGGTACCTACCACTTATATCTGAGATTCAGGATTCGAACTCTTTTGCTCCATAATTGGCAGGGAATCATTAGAGTTTGATGAACCCTCTTTATGCAAAGCTTGGAAAACATCACAATCACCCTTTAACCCTTTTACACATGGTGTCCACTATAGTGGACAGCAAAATTGCTGGCGATGATGATGCTTTTTTAGCCATAATAAACTTACCTCAAAACTTTTGGTGTATGAAGTCAACTCAAATCTCTTCTGTGTTGCTTTCCAGTGTGAAACATGGGACTACTATGGCAGAGTACCACCTTAAATGTTAAACCAAAAAATACATTTTTATTTTGCTTGAAAAATTCATATGCAAAAGGGTTAAAGAGCAATAACCAATTCACCTCATGATCATGGAACTACTTGCACATGTGATAGGTTGGTTTAAAATAAATAAAATCCACCATTTCATGAAAAGCTTGCACCTTTTATGTGTAAGATTATTGATCTGGAGGAACTGTTAGTATCTTGTGTTTGTAATAACATATTCATATCATTCTTGGGTTATGGGATTGTGGGTCTATGAATCCCCTTCCCTCCATGATTACACCCTGATATTGGACCCTCACTGCCATGGGGCTTCTTTTTTCATATATAAAACTAAGCCTTCATAATTCCTAATTTCACCATTTAGTTTTACCCTCAAATGGTTGACCAAGAAATCACATAAATAGTCATCCAATTTGATTGTGGTCTCCAATGACTGTGTAAGGATTAGGTGAATTTTTTTCAGGAAAGGTAAAAGGGGGCTTTGGACATAACAATTAGCACTGAGATTTAAATCACAAGCAAATAGGCCATGTACTCTCAGTATCAATAGGGATGTGGCAAGAGGAAAGGGACTAACAGGACTACAAATACAAAATGCAATTTTCATGGGATTTTAGATTCTCAGGATGATCTCTTCTTTTTGATTTTTTGCATGTATATTAATCTTTTTTATTATTGAAGATTCAATAAAAACTTAAGCCCATGGTTGTTGTGACCTGGAAATCATGCATGCACTTTGGCATGGCTTGCACTTGATTTACCTGTGAAACTTTGAAAGCACTTTTCATTTTAAAAAAAGAAGAAAATGTCCTTGTTTATCCCTTTTCTTGTTCCAGGTCATCTTTGAGGAAAATTTGAGGTAGTGGGAATATGAGGACAGTCACTTTTGCATATATATGGTAGCCACTTGGGTATTCAATTGGCACCAGCCCGGCATTGCTTTCCATATTTGAACCCAAATTCATATAGACCTAAATGTAGGGAATTCATGTCGTTCAAATGCCTTGAACCCAATTTTTATTTTAGTAGTTTTCATATAGTCCTTCATATATGCCTACCTAAACTTGAATTGTGGTGATGATTTTGGGCTATACCTGGTATGCCTTCATGTTCTTCAAAAATTATGATGTGTTCATTGATTCACAGGTGATGAAAAGGGTGCTGTGGTATTAGCTGTATATATTAAGTTTATCACTCTCAGACGTCCATCTCTGGGCTCTCAGATAGATCACAGGCCCAGTCTCAATCCTCAAGATGGAACTGGAAAGTGATGTTGAACGAATCTATAGAGCCCTTGACCTCTCTGAAGCAATAATCAACCAGAAGGGAAAGTCAGAGTTCACTGAAGAGGAGTTGGAACGGCACCTACGAGCTTGTGAGAAAAAGATTGGTCCCATGAGCTCCTCCTTTGTTTTCCCAGATGGTGAGTGATAGTCCAGTCCCAAAGATCTCAGTGCTCTAGTCCTTGGTGATAATCTATACTTGTCCTTATAGATGGAGAGTGGCTTAATGTAGCAGAGCCACTGGCATGGGAGCACCACTTGAAGGGCAAAGTGGTGGTGCTAGATTTTTTCACCTATTGTTGCATCAATTGCATGCATATCCTTCCACTGTTGTCAAAGTTGGAAGAGACACATAGCAAGGAAGATGGATTAGTGACTGTAAGTATCAGAATCTTGTAGGAATATGCATTTTTATGACTTCATGATTATTCCTTGTGATGATGTTCCTGTTCCTTATTTAACAAGCAGATCTAACTCTAGGATGGCAAAAAAACAAGAAATTCCCCAGGATTTCTACAAGACCTGCTAATATATATATATTTTTTAATTTTGAGAGAACTCTTCTGTATGCAGTGAAACCTGTAATATGCTTAGTAATAAGTCAGTTAATTGAGTTAAAAGTTCCAGCTAACAATGCACAGGATGTTGCATCAGTTGTGTGAACATAGTCAGACCACCATAGGTGGCATGATGTGCCCACTGAAGATACCTGGCTCTGACAGATTGAGAACAACTACTGTTGAGTGAAATTGGCTTACTGCTAGTGGAATGGTTTTGCTTCTTGTTATTGGTGCAGAAAATTTAATGGATTGTGATTTTAATAATTTTTGTTGTGAACATTTTAGAATTTTCTAGTTAATAAGCATGCCACATTTCTCAACTGAAGACAAGGCTTTGATCCAAGTCCTTTACACAACTAAGGCTTATGATGCTTGCCCATAACTGGAGAAATTTCACTATCATGGGTAAACACTGGCCAGCTTGTCTCAATTATTGAAGAATGTTAATTCATTCAGAAGTCTGTTTTTACAAATGATTTCTCATTAAATGCAGAGAGAGTTACCAAAAATTGCTCCTAACTTTCACTTGCAAAAGTGTTTTTGATGTCTGATTTCATAAAAATCTCATTCCTGGAGGTACTCTACCCCTGGTAGTCTTGGCTATGTTCATCCAACTCCCATGGCATCCTGTGTGCTGTTGGCTGTAACTTTAGACTCAATCATCTGATATTTACTAATAATATGTGCTAAAACACAGAAAGAGTTGCCAGTCTCATCAAATTTTAACATATGTAAGCTGATCTCAGAGAAAAGGAGAAAAGCTCCTTCATAAGATGTCCTTTCTATTTTTGCCTCTGTATAATAGTTTATTTATAAAATGCACAAAATTATATTTTCTGGATGAATGGAATACTTGGAAGGAAAAATGTTGTTTGTAGGTAAGTTAAATGTTTAAGAATGTGGGGAAATTTGAGCATAAACCTGAGAGAAAAGAAACTTTGTCATATTCAAATTACTGGTTGGTTTACCTCAATATTAACTGACAAATTCATNACTTGGAAGGAAAAATGTTGTTTGTAGGTAAGTTAAATGTTTAAGAATGTGGGGAAATTTGAGCATAAACCTGAGAGAAAAGAAACTTTGTCATATTCAAATTACTGGTTGGTTTACCTCAATATTAACTGACAAATTCATACAAAAATATAAAATTGCTTAAAAACGTCAATTCTAGGGTTACTTCCTCCATTATGTTTGGCTACTTAGAGTACTTTCATAGTTCCCAATGCTGTTTAGGGAAGGATCTTCCATTCACATGTCATAGTAATGAATAATAATTGTGTTTTTATCTTTGTATGAGCTGCAAAATAAATTACTTTGACATTGGAGGTAGTGAACCCCTTTATTTTGTAACTTAAACAATATTGATTCATCTTCATCAGATTGGAGTCCATAGTGCCAAGTTTGAGAATGAGAAAATTCGAGAAAATGTGGAGTCAGCAGTACAGAGATATGATATCAGACATCCAGTCATCAATGATGCCCGTTGTTGGATGTGGAGCTACCTGGGAATCATGTGCTGGCCAAGCCTTGCAATATTCAGTGAGTACACATATCACATAAACAAGCACAAGATGTTGCAGAATTCAGGAAGCAGTGTGGAATATGTAATGACTGCATTTCTGGAAATGATGAAGGTAGGAGTGGGTAATCAAACTGGTCAGTTAAAAGCCTATCAATTGACAAGTCATATGACTTGTCAGTATAGTCATTTATGGTCAGTAAGGCCCACTCTGGTATGGTTTCTTCATCCACTGTTTGTACTCCTCCAGAGAACTCCTCAATTCTAAGTGGTGAAACATTCCAGTTAAGATAGTGTTTAGCTTCTGTCTGTTGCAAACCAAATCAATTCATTCCCCATAATTTCAAGATATACCTTTTTAAAACTCCTTCAATAATTTATAAACACCCTGTATATCGGGGGGCTATCATTGCAAGTTTCATCAAAGTCAATTACAGATCATTCTCGTGATATTAGAGTTTTGCATATAGGCTAAGACATTTCCTTCATAGTTTGTTTATTTTTTTTATAACAATATATTTTCATGAGAGTTGTGGAAGTCAAGTTGATTACTCTTCTTCTAGGTCCTGAAAAGGTTCCTCTGTTCTTGTTGATGGGAGAACCTCAGTGTGAGAAGCTCTTCGATATAATACCCCACATTCTGTCATACTATTCAAAGCTAAAGAAGCTAAGTCCCTCTACCCATCCAATTCTCCTGGAATCTGCTTCTCCAGGATGGTTGTTGACACACACTGATCTCCGATTTCCTGGAAAAATCTGCTGGGCTCAGAATCCTCATGATGGATCTCCACTTCTTTGCATTGCTGATTCTGGGCATCATCGCATCATCATAGCAACAGTCGATGGGAAAGTGAAGGTTGTACCCTGGACAGTGGCAGCACTTCTATTCTTTTATAATGGCATACATGTGTTTATCATGAATTCTTTTGGCATTTTCTATATTTTTCATAGCACATTGTTGGAAATGGAAAGAAAGGGTTGCTGGATGGGAGCTTCAAGTCTGCCATGTTCAATAGTCCTCAGGGTCTTGCTTATGTTCCATTTTCATCTTTGTATGTTGCCGACACTGAGAATCATTGTATTCGTCTGGTGAGTGGCTAGACTTTTTGCCTTGCTCAGTTGTATTAATATGGCATCCATCATGAAGGGTGTATGAAGGAATTTCTTCACCTTGCAGATTGACCTTCATTCAGAGGAAGTTAAACAAGTTGCAGGGACAGGAGAGAGAGGGACTGACCTAAGAGGAGGTCTGAAGGAAACTAAGCAAGCTCTTAGTTCCCCTTGGGATATCTGTGCTGTTCCACAACTCCATCTCCTCTTCATTGCTATGGCTGGAAGTCACCAGATTTGGACTTTGAATCTTGTGTGAGTTTGCTGAGACTTCATTGCTGATAGTAAACCTGTACTTTTGTCAAATATTGAGGCCTTTACATTTCTCTCTCCTTTCTATTCATAGGGATGGGAAATGCCAAAGTTTTGCTGGATCTGGAAATGAAGAGAACAGGAACACAATGTACCCAACAAAGGCATCCTTTGCACAGCCTTCAGGGATCTGCTACAGTCAATTGTATGTTGTTCCATTTAAAATATACGTGGTTGCTTTTACTAGTAACTTGAATGCAATGTTACCTCCCTTTTTTAAAGTATCTGATGAATAAGGAGCCTTTACTTGCATAAGAGTTGTATGTTTGAAATGTGGTGCACTGGATTGAATAAATTTTATTTTATTACTTTATTATTCCAGATGTGTTATGTAACTGTGTAAGCATCCAAGATAAGTTCTTATTGGTGGCAATGAAGATTTAAAAACAAATGCAATGAACTGATTAAGGAAAATAAAAGTTGTTATTAATCTAAGCAGCATAAGGAATGAAGCCTCTTCCAATCAATATGCTCCTGTTATGATTCCTCTTTTAGCTTGATTTTTGTCACTCCAAGGTAGACCTACTTCAAAAGAACAATGTGGTACTAATAAAATACTGGTGAATTCATAACTTTGTTTGCTTGAGTCTCTTGACAGCTGTCTTCTGATAAATACAAGGGTGGTTCCAATTTGGCCTGCACTTTTCCTTGTTGTGGGTACAGGAAACTCATGTAGGTTTAGTGTTTGAGGCAAAGTTAGTGTAACATGTCAGCAAAAGCACTTTGTCCTTTGTTGTGGCATTCAATGTTGTGAGAATTAAATTTAATGGTGTCACCAATTTTCTCATGTAATGCAGACAAAGGTGTCATCGTTAGGTTTTTGATAGATGAGAATGTGAGAACTGCTGAAATTCAAAGTTGTTTAGCAACAGTTTCAGGGTGAATGTCTGACACATTCAACAGTGTTTCAAAGAAGCAAGATGTCAATGGGAGCTGAGAAAGTGTAACAAATGGGCCTCAATGCTCACAGTAGCACATCTTTCAACTGCATACTGCACAAATGATAATAGGTACTCCATGTGATATGCTCTGGAAAGGACTCCTACATCCACCATTTCTTAGGGCCACTTGACCCTTCACTGGCAGGCCTGGGAAATTCTTGGGCTGACTTCCTTTTGTAGAACACCTGAATGGAATGAAGTTTAAGTTTAAGTAGTATGACATTGTCAAGGAGAAAGTCCTCAAATGACTGCACACCCATTTAGGAGACTTATTCACTGCAGGTGTAAATGTCCTTCCACATTGATGAGAGAAGTGTCTTCTTGTAAAAGGGGAGTTGGTTGCAAAATAGGATAAGTTTAAAACACATGAACATAATTGCATGTCCTAGGAGCATAAAGTCCAGGTCAAATTTGAACCACCCTGTAGTTCAAAGTAGTGACTTGAATTGAACTGTTTCTTCTGTTTTGTGTCCAATGGATTTGTCTTTGAATATAACTGATTCTTCCTTTTGGAGGATGGATTTAGAGGAAAATGAGAAAATGTCCACATTGCAGGTACCGGTCCTTATTCATAGCTGACAGTGAAAGCTCCAGTATTCGTTGCATCAGTTTGGATAATGCCTCTGTGAAAGGAGTTGTTGGTGGATCCCGTGACCCAAAGGTATGTTAGTTAAGTACAGTAGCCAATAAAAAGGCATTCTGGACATTTGCACTGAGGTCATTAAGTGAGAAACTACTCCATCATGCTATGCAAACTATACCATGCAATTTCATTCTCATGATAAGGCAAGTGAAATAAATGTATGTCTAGTAGCTGCATCCTATGATAAGGAGCCAGTTGAATTTGAAAAGCTGAATTGTTTTGTTCTCTGAATGAGAAATGAGTCCCTCATACTCTATGCCAGTCATTTTATGGTATTATCTGCAGAGTATGTATAAAGGTGTCCCTATCTTCCTTTATATTCCCAAAGGACTTGTTCTCGTATGGGGACATAGATAATGCAGAAGGAAGTCAAGGTGTGAAGCTACAGCATCCCCTGGGTGTTACTTGCCATGGTTCAAAAGTCTATGTGGCTGACACCTACAACCACAAAGTTAAAGTGATTGACATGGAGAACAGGTCTTGTGAAACACTGCTGGGCAATGGCAGTCGAGGGGATGCAATTGGGGAGTTTGCATCAACAATGGTATGAACCTATGTTCATTGAAGAATGGCATGTAGGGCTACTCTAGGTTTTTGTCAGTAGAAGTGAATTCCTGTTACTTCCTTCTGCTTTTTTTTAGCTGAACGAGCCTGGAGGGCTTTGCATTTCTCCTCAGGGCCATCAGTTGTTCATTACTGATACCAACAATCATTCAATCAAAGTTGCTCATTTGGGTGCTGACAGTCTTCAAAGGGTAAGGTTGATCCTCACATCAAATATGATCTATCAGAAATTTCTTGAGATCTTCATCAGTAGAATGCACTTCAAAACTCCACTCCAGAGCAAAAAAAAAAGTGCTTGTTTGTGTAGCCTAAATTTACTCATGTGACTTTTTTATTTTCATGAAAACAGCTGGAACTGACCTTCCCAGTGTCAGATACCTCAAGAGGTGACACAACAGATAGAATTTCTGATCAGGTGACATCTCAGGAAACTGTTTGGGTGTCGCCACATGGAAAAGTTGTCATCATCCCTAAGTTGCAACTTCCAGATGGCATTCATTTGAATCAAGATACCCCATCCAAGTGGATTCTCTCTTGGCAGAACAAAAGTAAGAACATTCCAATGTCTGTCATGGATGCTCCCTGTATGTCATTGAAAAACAAGATCATATCAATCATTCTGAGTGGGTTTTTTTTTCTCATCTCCCTTAATCCAGCTCATTCTGATGAGGAAGGAATCTTCATGGATGGGGATGAGATCCAGATAGCCATTCCATCAGAAGAAGGCTCTTTTCCTATGAAGCTCTTGTTTGAGATCTTCCTCTGCTCAGACATTGATCGTGCCTGCCTTCTCAAAAGAATCAACTATGGCCTTGAAGCACATGTCAAAGAAGGAGAGACACAGATTGCAAGTCTTCATCTGCCAATTGTTGTGTTTGACCAGTGATAAACATAGCATTTTATGTCTTCTTCCATTCGAATCTAAGCGCTTTCTTCCTCAGTACAAATTTGTCCATTCCCTCTTTCTACTTCTTCCAAAGAAGCTGTGTAGTATTTGGCAAACCACCAGATAGGCATATGAGGTGCAACATATGATTACTGGAACTGGAGTTGAGTGATGTTTGGCTTCCTTGATAATATGGTCCTAGTTTTGAATTTCTTTTGAATTTATTATGTCCATAAACACTCCCATCAGAGTAGTGTATGCCCTATGGCTATTTGAAACCAAATATCAAGGTAGACCTACTCTGAATTTGTTTCTTGATCAAGAGAATGTCTTGACAGGTAAGGACAATTTCATGAGTGTTGACTTTCAGTGTTGTGGTAGTTCATATTTGGCAGGAAAAGAATCTCAGTCATCCTCTCATCTTTTCATGTTGATGTTGTATTGTCAAAGATCCCGGTTGCATAATACAAAAATAAAAAGGGCTGTAACAAGCTAGTCATTGTAAAGCCAATGGAACAAAATGGTTTGCAGTCTGATTATTTTCCATTTTCTATAATTCTGGGCATGGGAGTCACAGAATATCACACTTTCTTAGCCTCCAGCCTATCTTGTATGAAGGGTGTTGCAAAAGTACCAATAATGCATTTTTTTCATTACCAACATCACAAATAAAAGAAACACATGTACCATTTCTTTGGTTTTCTCTGATGTGCTCACATTCATCTCATCTTTTCCAGAGATCCCACAAATCTTCAACAATTTCTTGTTGTTTTGTTCCATTGTTTTACAGGAGGGAAAGTTATGTCAAGGGATTATTTCATATCATGAACCATGTTCCTAGCTTATCCACATGTTTTTTTTTATGCCTCTCTCTTCACTAAATCAGCTGGTTTAGCTGACTGGAAAGAAGAATGAATTTCTACTGGTAATGGAAGTCTTCATGCATCAAGTTGTTCTCAACTAGTGACCCAGCTATCCTGGAATTGGTAGGGTATACATAGAGATCTGAAATTCTCACAATTCTTTTAGGTCAAGAATTTATCCAAAGTAAATTTGGTATGGTGTTAAATGCAAATATAAGAAGCAACTATGTTGAAATTTATAATGAACTTTCATCTTGAATAGATCTGTTTGACCACACCATATGCCTGTGTCCACTCCATTTCAGAACCCAGTTGTCTTGGAGATCACTACCACATTTTTGGTCTAGCCATGAATTAATGCCTTTTATTGCAAGTCCATTCTATTTAAGTTCAGCTTTCCTTCTATTGGGCTGACTGTCACAGAACCAGGTCTGACAATGTCATGATTTTTTTTAGCTTGGACCAGGTTAACTGATTCAAGTCAGACCTTTTTCCATCAGCTGCTATACTTTCCACTTCAATTGAAGTAAGAATGGTGCTTGGAAGCTTACATCCATGGACCAAATTTTTTTTTTAGAGTTTAAAATTGTTTAAGGTGCTCACTATCTTTTAACACTATCTTCAAATTTCCATAGCTGACTTTCCCTTGACTTATTCCATAATGAACACCCAACCCAGAATAGCTGAAATGAGTGCAAAAGAAAAGTACATTTAAAAAATGTATCCACATGTAAAAATGTGGTTTCATATAAGGGTTCTAAGTAAATTTCCAAAGTAAAAAATAAGGAATAACTTGGACCTACCCAACCAAAACACTGCATGGCCTCTATGCTGCAAAGTGGAGCTTCTATTGAGTCCCACCTTCATGTAGACGTTAATTTCAGTTGAAGAAATGCTTATGTTCCACAAAAAAAGCATTTCTTAATAGTACCACTTCATATAAAGTATAGATTTTCTAAATGCAACAGACCCAAGACCCATATTTCATTCCAGTGAGATCTCTATTCTTAACCCATTGGCAGTTAATTTATTTTCTCAGGATTCTACTCTTCCATGTCAAAAATGTTGTTGGAGCATGAAAGGTGCAGAGAAAGATGGCTGTTTTTTTGTTTGTTTTTTTTTTAGCTTTTTTTGTTTTCAAAGCTATTGACAGAGAAACTGGGAAAAGTTGATTATTTAGAAATTTGATTACCTCAAAAGAGAGCAAAAGAAATGGTTCATTTTCATTTCCATTGGAAATTTTTTTGGCTTTACTTTCTTTTTTTTTCAGTTCAATGGGGCTGGAAAAAAATTTAACCAAATTTTTAAAAAATCAAGTGGTTTTTTGCCAGCCTTAGTGTAAACACACCTTTTCATTATTTGAACAACAAAAATATTGCAGAACATATTTATAACCAATATTTCCTGCAACATTATCAAGGGATGCTAAAGTTTGTGATGATGTGACTGAATGAGGCTGTTTCCTCCCTGACATCTGACATTGTCAGTTTCACAGTGCCTTGTAATGGATTCTGCAGTGGGCTAGATGTGCCACTCAATGAATTTCATCTGTCCTTGAATGATCAGTTTCATCTCACCATCCTGAGGGGATGGCATTCAAATGTAGTGCAAAAAAAAGCATAGGTGAATGGACAAAATAAATGTCATTCTCCCTATGGGAGAATTAAACTGAAAAGATACTTTTGACTAGGAAATTGGGTATCTTAGAATTAGATGGGGTGAGGTTTCACAGTTGAGTCATGGTGTGACTGCAAGACTGAGACTACTGGATCTTCAAAGAATCTTATAGGCTTAGTTTTGAATCCAATGAGAAGAGTGTTCTTTTCTTGAAGTCTCAAACCAATATTATGCATGTAAACAATGCATCCATGACAAGATGGAGACAATCATGCAGAATTGCGATCTATCATACTGGTCTAGCTCCCAATCTTTTCAATTGCAAAAACTTGGCAAAATCTGAAGTTTTGTCTGTGAGGAAAAAGAAGCTAGCAGACATTGGTTTTCTGTGCAACATAAATTTGAAATCTCGTTATTTCTGTGAGATGTTGGATGCCTGGCATATGATCATGGTCCTATGTGCTAGCTTCTCGTGGGGTTCCATGAAGGGACAGTATCATCTCATGAAACTGAAATTCATTCATGTAGAAATGAAAATGTCAACACTAGAGGGGTTAATATCTTTCTGATCATCATGTGCCATAATTAGTTTTGGTTTATTGTGTTGAATTTGAGATTTTAAAAGCCTTGAAGTATAAGGTGGCACAAAAGCTCTTTAACATTGTATGATACTAGGTCTGGGCTCCCATTAGCTGCAAAGCAGCTAATGAGGTGTTACTCAACATTCCATCAATAACTTTTTGGTGTACATCTATTATAAGCTGTTGGAATTGCCACCCCTTCCTCCTTACATTGAAAAAGGTCAAAGGATTTTTGGGCAACCTGTATTTTGCTTTATTTTGATTTTTGAGCAAAGAGATCATTGTGTTTTTCTTAGTGAGCCTTCAGTAATATGCTTATACAATTTCCCAAGTATGTGTCTATACATTGCACAATTTTTAAAACTTGGAACATGGTAAACTTGTGATGATGTGATGATTGATCAGACTATGAAGGGAAAAAATAACTGATTTTTTTCCTTCGCATTCCGGTCAATATGAGTCAGTGATCTGGTCAATGATCATCTTCCACATTCCAATTCTACCACATTTGCAATTGTCATTGTGATACAGTCACAGTGAATGGGAAGCTAACATGTGACATTCTGAAAGTCCTTGTGAGTGAAACTTTGACCATTCCTTGAAGCCTGTGTGCTAAACTTTGCTTTGAATACTTTCACTTGAGAAATAGTTGTATGCATAATTTCAGTTCCCATTCCACTTCACTCAATTGCATTGATATCCTTGGGATTCCAGAGAATATTGAATAGTGTGATAGTTGAGGGAAAGGATTGTAATTCAGAATTTTTTTTAAATTGCAAATAAAGAACTTTTCTCACTGCAAACTCTGTATTTCACATCTGATAGATTCTGAAGTACAGAATGTATCAATACTCAGTATTCACCTTCAGTCATTCACTCATTTACAAAGTGTGCCCTTGGTAAGGGTCAAGATTCTTCGAGCTCAAGTTGTTTTGAACTTCAAGGCCATTCACACTCATAACATTCGTTAGATGCTTTACCAAAGGCATGTTCCTTGCCTCAGTTGGACTCTGTTTTGAAATGCATATAACCATATGGTCAGTTTGAAGTAGGATGCCGTCCACCCAAAATTTCACTCTTCTGACTAATTGGCTAGGAAAGTCACCAGGGTTGGATGACGTGCTATCAGAAGTGTATATTGTATGCCTCAGAGATACTACAACTTCCTTGATTCCTTTTGTGAGGCCGAGTATCCTAGCTGATGGAGGAGCCTCATTGCTCCCCTCTGCGAGGTACCTAGCCATGTTTCGACTGCGGAAAAAAACCTAGAGATTTCCTTGGTTAAATATTCCTAGGAGTAGACGAACCAGATCTTGCTGATAACTCCTCAGCTGTGGAAAATGCCTCTGTCTTCATTCCTAGCTTTATTCAACTCCTAGGAAAAAGCTAGGCATTTATGTAGTCGAAACACAACAGTTATTCTTCTGTATCCCACTGCCCTCAGTCTGCGAATATGTGGCATGACGGGGAAGTGCGTAGTCTCCTCACCTTCAAATAACACAACTTACAAGCCATTATGGATGGCACGGCTCACAATCGAGACAGAAGTAGACACCAAAAAAATTACCGGAAAAGAATCCTTCACTTCAGTCTTGCCATACACACTTTTGAAATCGCTTATCCCAAGTTAATGCAGTCGCGGTGTTCACTATTGCCCTGCCAATAAATTAATATTCGTCCCTTCTCCGTGAAAACTTGTGTCTCAAGAAAGAGGCCAGGAGAAGGAACTCGACAGACACTTCTTCCATGGTGGAGGAGATTGCCTTCATCAAGTTAAAAATACTTGGGAGCTGACCCAAGTCAAAACAAGGGAGGTCCCTTTGGTGCCCTGCTGGGACATTCCCAAGAATCGTCTGAAACCACTTGGGACAAAAAAAGAAGTCAGATTTGGGTCAATTCTAAACCCAATTAAGAAACAGAGATGCCCGAAAATTTTTCTTTTTAAGTCGCTGATGTATCTCTTGAAAGGGGAGTCATGAAAACATGACCGTGTTTGGTGACTTCGAGACATCCTTGTCTTTCATTACTTTTATAGCTTCTCTCCTAGTTAAGCTAGATAGATTATTTATGGCTCTTTTGCAAGGCCTGCTATTCACCTTTCCAACGATATCGTACCTGTTCGTGTTATTCTAATATATAACACGAATACTAAAATAGAGATACTGACCTATCACCTACATTTGCAAAAATTCCCCAAATAGGATTGCCATGAAATTTACTCCGAGTACAACTGAGATTTGCATGCCAGAAATCATATTGGCATATTAAGAAATTTTGGAGGCATGGGTTTCCTGAAAAGTACAAAATATCCCAGTGTATCAACGCATTAGGCATGGAAACGTTTCGAGCACATTCCTCCTTCATGAATGCACTAGATCAGAAATGCAATATGATCATCACGTCAAAGCTCGGTATCTATGCCTATAATAATTTTGTCAATTAGTAAAGAACAAACCAATTCGTGTCCTAAAAAGTTCTCTACAAGAGTCACATAAGAAGTCATTTCGCTCAACAACAACAAAAAATCTTTCTTACACGTCCATCAAATTAGACCGATAGTTGATGTGTGAGATGTATTTATTTAAGGGTCTCAGAATTATCTTATCGCTTTAAATTCACTATTTCTGAATATTCGATGCACATTATTAAGGGTTGACAGAGGAAAAATTATAGTTTTCCGACACCATTTTATCTGTAAAACTCATTCTAGAGTTGTAGTGCAATAAATATTCCCTGCAATCGCAAACATTTCTAAGTAACATCAACCTTTATAGTACTGGTAGATAACTTGCATTGAAAGGGAGAATACACTGGTGAAAGTTTGAGTTGGACCTAATGTAAAGCTGCGTACCATTCAACTCGGCGAAGTCAGTATAATGACTTGCTGGCTTGGAAAAGCCATCCTGTTGGCCAGCTGACTTCATCACGACAATGGCACGGTTTTTCCAGGTTAGCAAGTCATCAGGCTGACTCCTCTGAGACGAATGATGCGCAGCATAAACCTTGCTTCTGACCCTTTTAGTGCTCCAGAGTCGATTGAATCGACGCTACGAATTTTGTTTTAAAATGCCAGAGTCGAAGAGCTGGCGCTGGAGGGCTGAAAATGAGAGGATAAAGACGATCAAGTGCTCTGGCGAAATACATTTCTTAATCCTTTTATTCCCAGCTCTTCGACTCTGGTACTATAAGAGTTAAGATAATCCTTCATAAACGAGATTTTCAATCGCTTTCGTGAGTGATAATTGTGATTCCCAAGCATCATTCCAAATCTTACGCTTGGAATTAGGGCTGTCACGATAGCAGTTTTCAAAACATCGATGCATTGAGCTAAACTATCGATAGTGTATCGATGCATCGGGGGGGCGCGGAGGATTCCATATTTTCTCGCTGCGATAGGAGCGCGGACCTCTATCCGGCTTCCATAATCTCACGCTTGTGATCATAATCTCACGCAAGGGGAATGTGTGACCTTCGCAAAGAGTAATGAAACCATGACTCCAACTATCGAAAGATGACATCCATTCATCGATGGATGCATCAGGACAGCCCTAATTTTCTTCGTTCTACCCTGTCTTTAGACATCGGCACCGGCAGATAGGAAACCTGCTGATGGTGCCATACCGGCGGTTGCCGAAACATCGGTACAGGCCTAGAGTAAGCAACGTCCATGTAAAAAATTCACATTGACTTCACCTTAAGTAGAGATAAAACGCCCAAGGCAAGTTAAAAATTAAGAAAGTTAAGCCTGCATACTGAAGTGATAGACAGGAATATAGAGAGGGGATTAACCAATGTACGTTTCGAAATCAAGGGAGTATAAGAACAGTCCACTTCCGCAGCATACACCTGATGAGATCGAGCCGGAGACTGAAACTGACGATAAAAAAAATATTCTTGGGCTTCCCCCCCTCTCCTTTCCCACTTCCTGTCTCCGATCCAACCTTTTTTTTTCCCTTCCCGTCTTTCATATAGTCAGTCATATAGTCATATAGTCATTTCCAGAATTTGATTGTGATAAGAAATTCCAACCCCATGCGGGTCACGCCGCTTCTTCCTTTCCCCACCCGGACGGACTGTATTGTACAGTACTTGCCTCAATCCAATGGGACATTTCCCCTTTAAAATATTTGCCGATGCATCGGGATGGTCGAAAAAAATATCGATATCTCCAACTATCGATAGTGGTATCGATGCATCGATCTATCGTGACAACCCTACTTGGAATCTACATGACATTGGAGAATCCTCATCACGAAAATGATTACCAGTAGTACTTGCGAATTTATGGGACCTGTGATTTTAAATTACTAATGATTTAAAGGCTCCCTACCAAGTTTTGATGTGATGATCATGAAAGGAAGGATCAGGAAGTCACCACACATGATCATGTTCTCATGAACTCTCTTATCCAGAAATTTACAGCATAAGTGGCTGAGAAGAAAAGTTTCTTTTTCTTTTACTTGTTTCTGCTTCTCAATGGTACGGAGCATTTACCCAAATGTGATCAAAAATCGGGGAAAGTAATGTATTATGTTGATATGACGTGAATGATCCGTTTTGCAGTCGTTAAGTAAGGGGTTCTCAGCTTTTCTATCGATGAGATTGCAATCAATATTAATGATGATAAAGGCACCCTCTTAGACTTTCAGGCTGATTTGCGTCTCCTATTGTATGGAGTATTACTGGCTTGTGCTGGATGTGCCGCGAAAAGGAAGTTAGTACGCATGTTTGTATTAAGAACTTTTATCTGGTGCTTTGGCTAAACAGCAAAAGGTGCTTTACCGTTGCTTTTCGTTTACGAATCATAAGAAGCCAGTGTTGCCCCTCAGAAGACGAGGACGCATTCGCTAAATATTTGTGTGCGACGGGGATACCAGCTCTCACCGACTCTCGGTACAGAACAGGGACGACTTAGTCGCTTTTCCGCAACCAGCAAAATCGCAATTCCCTCTAGATGGAAATCGGGCCTGGCCTGGTTGTCTGTATGCCGACGATTCCGTTCCTTTCTCTCGCTCCGTTAGGCTTCAAAGCAGCTTAATTGCTTGAAAATGCATATTCAGGGTGGGCCAAAAAAAAACGCACCGATTTTCTCAGCTTCTATTTCAAGAACAGTGCAGTGTTTTGGAACCCCGGTGCCCTCATGAGAAAGGGCCTTTCATTAACTTTAAAACGATACCCCATTTTTCGACAAAAGAAAACAGGGAAACTTTGAACGGTCGATTTTCCAAACCACTTGCGAAAAGTAAGCTGTAGTTGCAGTTGTGGCGTGACTTTGATCGGTGCGCTTTGTGTTTCCCCATTTTGTCGGGCGTTCTCAGCGTCGGGCAGGCAGCACGACTCAGCAGCTTATCCGATACATGTTTGAGCATTGTGTAGCGTGTCGCTCCTCATGGTGCGCTGTTTTGAAGCAGCTTTCGTTTGCTCTGGAACTTCGAAGCTTCACGATGGTTGTGAGTGAATCAGACGAAGCTCTGTTTAAGGCCTTGCATGTGGAGAAGCAATACTCTGGATCAAATAATGAATGAGTTTCCTAATTGTGGATGGCAGCGTCATTTTTTTCTCGAACTTTTAAAACAGTGATTATACGGAAATTTATCTTTTAAATATTGAAAGAAAAATTGCTTCATTTTAAAGCCAATTGAATGTTCTTTCCAATGAGTCCTGCCTCATTCCTCTACCTTTTACTAGTCCTATGATATAAGCTGCAAAATTTGGTGCGGTTTTCTTTGGCCCACCCTGTAGACTGAGAGAGTACATGCAATTACGGTCAGCCAAGAGAAAATTCCGATTATAAGTTCCCATTTGAAGTAGAAAGCTAAGGTTTTCATAGGACACATAATTGTAACATCTTGGGAACTATTTTGCATTACGAGGGCAAGTGGGGATTTTATGGGGACATTATATCTCTCGGAAGTGAAACGACAAGAACTCCTCTTATTCGCCTTACGCTGGAAAAGGCTCGGCTATGCACGGTATAGCTTTTCTCTATGTATCCTTCGTTCGTGGTTTCTGGCGTGGATCGCAGGAAACTTTGATGTGAATGCTTCATGTGCTATGTCCTGTATGCCATATGAGGAAAGTGGTTGGATGCATGATGATCTCAAGTTCATTTCTGACTCACTGATGAGAAGGCGAGTCTGTCTTAGAATACTGCTTTTTCAGGTGTTCTTAGCAAAAAAAAAAAAAGGACTGACGGCAGATGACTCCAGCGTATTTCAAGATAAAGCAGGGTTGGGTCCAACATAGAGTTTCTAACTAACTGTCTTTTAAGCTTAGCGTAGCATGAATGGAATAAGTGGGGGGAGGCTCGGGAACTCTGGGACATATTGGGTTGGAAAGAAAGTCTTGCAACACTTTGTAAAACTATTTATAAAATTTTTCAAAGGAATGATGGGCGGGGCTTTGCATTTGTATATGCTGGAATGTATGTAGACTGAAATTGCATTTCAATAAAGTTATAAAATTTTGAAAAATTTGCGCAGAGTGTTGCAAGACTTTCTTTCCAACCCAATACTACTCGTGCATTTCTTGCATCTTTCCTCCTTACGTTTGCTCTTTTTTTTTTTAAACGGAGCGGGAGAACGTGCCCCTCTGGCCCCTCCGACGCTGCGCTGCTGGTCGTACGTAAAAGGATTTGCTGGGTGATATGTTCCGTATAATTTGGTATACTGATGCGTCCTGAGTCTTGCTAAAAAAAAAAAAAAGAAGCATTCTGTACACTGATGAGAGCGGTGGCTGTCCGCAGTCAGAAGGAAAACAAATAAAGAAAAGTTTATACGCTTTGCACCTCCTCGCCCCCGATCTCCCCGAAGAGCTTTAAATAGACTTCTTTTGAACATAATGTTCAAGAGTTGAGAAGCGACACAGGAAGGCTGCTGCAGTTGATGTTTGATGGCCCGCAAGTTAGCCCAGGCCAATCTCTAACTTCTCTTTTCGTCCGGGGGAGGTAATTGAAGATGAGAATGGCATTTGTACGATTAAGCATAAGAGAGTATCGTTTTCTTTTGTCCCCTGAATATATTGGAACAACCGAGACGGAGCATTTTCGGATTGGATGCCTGAGTTGAATCTGGATTACTGTTTCATGAAGATGCCGGTTCTCGGAATGTAGGCGTTGAAAGACGTATTATAAGACGGAGACCGAGGTTTTCGTGTTTTGTGATGGATTTCACGAGAAAGATATCATATGCCCGGGCTCAGTGATGAAAGTCGACCTGTAGAAGTATGGGAACGGCATAAACGAGGGTATGGTGCTTTTGAACTCCCCCCTCTCCATTGCAGGAGTTATTTTTTCAGCTGAAAAATTAGTCTTACATCTGAAAAAATTAAATATAGCAGAAAATTCTATCTAAAAAAATTATTGCCGTTTCTGCTAGAAGTATGGGAACAGTGTTCCCACACCTTTCGAAAAGTGTGTGGGAACGGAGTTAGCACTCGTTCCCACCTACTTTTTTATTATTATTGTATGTGCTTTTATGTTTACCCGCGAATCACAAATGTGAACGCTCTGATCCCACTAATTTTTTGTCCTCGTTTGATTATGTTCGTGGTTCGTTAATGTAGAGCTCCTTTGGTGAATGCTACATTATTATGCATTAGTAGAATTTAGCATTCATTTGAAAAGCACAAACCACAGTGTTGTCACGTCCTCTCCTCCCGTTGCGACTAAGGTGTAGCTGCCGCAGCAATAAATTGCATCGAGTTGCACATTAGTGAAATTACGCTTAGAGTTTCCAAAGATTAATTTAATAGTTGATCTTTTATCTCTAGGGTATCAAATTTGACAACACATTTCGAGGCAGACAGCTGCCAGTGCGTGCAGCGGCGCAACCAGCCCTGAATATTTATTTATTTATTTATTTATTATTATTATAACTTTTTTTTTGAGGGGGGGGTTTCGGGGAAGTACTTATGACCTGTCATCCAAATTTCTCCAAATGCAAGATGGCGTTATCAAATCGTCAGAAGTGATATAGTCACAACGAAAACGTGAAACGGCGTCGAACACGGAAAACAAAGAAAATGAAACTAAAAATAATTTTATTTAATGATGAAAGCGGAATTTAAACTATGTAAATGATGAAAGCACATTCGTTATCTGAAAATAAAGCTAAAAAATGAACTTATTTTTCTGCGTCTCCCATCCCCACCCTCGGAAGAAAGGGGGATGAAGGAGCAGAGAAATACCTATCATAAGAGTGGGTGGGTGGGGGATCCCCTTGGTTGCACCACTGGTTGCGTGCAGTGTACGGGGTCGAGATGCAGTGGATTGTGAAACCCTACATCATAACCAAGGAAGGAATTGAAGCCCAAAATCTTCACAATGTCACTCAAGGCTAGAAAACACCACCTTGATTAACAGAATTCAGTTCCTTGCTCCTTCCTTCGCGCCCCCTTCATTATTATTTTTTTCCCATTTTCTTCATTTTCTTTACCCTTTGAGTGGAAGGGAAGGAGTGAATGCTGTTCAGATCCCATACTGGTCGCAGCTCCCCCTCCCCCCCCCCCCCCCCCCCCCCCCGTGTCTCTGAGACCAAGGAGTTTCATTCGTAATAGTTCAGTACTTCCAGCAATCGGAAATTACTTGTTTAGGGATCTGCTTCTCGTTCGGGCAACCCTATACATAGTTCACCCAACCTAGGGCAAAAATCAATGAACCGATTCGAAGAAATGAGGTAGATGAACTCGTTTCCCACCCTGAGGGTGAGTCTTTTAGGCTTCTCGAGTACGGTTCTGGCATTACTAGAAGTACTGAATAGTACACCATTGTATTACTATTACAGGCTGAACGAAGTAGATAATTAAGCTCGTCCTAGCCTAAGGGAACGTATTTTTTTTAGGTCTACTTAAATACAGAAGGTACTACAAAGTGCGATTATTCTGACAAACTGGATGCCATGTAATAAAAATCATTGGACTGCTTTTACGTGCTCGTGGACTTACTCGCTCTGGGTGTGTTGTTTTTTGGGCATCCAGTACGAAACTCCCCGTGCAGTCAGCACTACCAGATTCTCCCGATGCTACGAGTACTTTCAGGGAAGTACTGAACTTACATGAACAAATGAAGCGTGCATTCACTTGTCTTCACTCAAGGGTGGGTTTTGTTATTTACGATTTTTACGATCGAAGAAGTGGAAGAATGGTATTTCAGAGAAGCATTTTGTGCAAGTAAGTTCCCAGAGATTGGCAACCAGCTGATGTAGCAATCTTCAGTAAGAAGTCCAACTATCGGCTTATCAGTCTCACTCGCATCCTGGATGAGGTCATGGAAAACATTACCAGTTTATTCCAGATTATTGCTGCGACCAGTATGGGATCTGAACAGCATTCACTCCTTCCCTTCCACTCAAAGGGTAAAGAAAATGAAGAAAATGGGAAAAAAATAATAATGAAGGGGGCGCGGAGGAAGGAGGACTTAATGGGTCAGCGCTCGATGCGAGAGAATGGTCAGTGTTTACTCAGTGAACTTCGTACGTTTTGCGGATTGCTTGGCACTAATGCATGTAGCATAATCTTTCGTACCCCTCCTATGATGGTCTGGCAGAATGTAGAATGAAACATTCTTCGTTTTGAAAGACGCACGACGCATTTAACTCTTAGAACGTTGTTATTTGCAGCGAGGACAAATGTCAATGAGAATCGCTGCAAATGACAGTTCTCCTAAATAAGGTTGGGCGAAAGAAAATTGCTAAGTTCTTCAAAGAAGCATCGTCAACCATGCCTAACGCTCCTCTTGAGACTGCCAAAGATTCTTGTGAGATGAAGCAGAAGATCATAGTTGCTTTGCGAGTGGATCCGCGCCACGGGCATGATGGAATTATGCTCTTCCGTCAGTTTGGAGAAGCAGTAGCTGGGGAGCACTATCCGTTTGATGTATTCAGGCCGTTGGCCGTTCTGATGTGAATACGCAAGCAGAGAGATTCCTTTTACTGTGATAAGATTTACAAGATTCCTGACAGGTGACGAAAACGTGGGACTAGCAGATGTTTGCTTCTTGAGAAGTAACAATACCACGTACGTGCACCTCGATTCATGGATGTGCTATACAGGGTGTCTATAAAGGGACTACCAATGGACAACTTTTTTAAATATTGAATCTGGGGAGCCCCTTTTTTTATTATTGTAGCTTGTTTATCGATAGACATCGGAATGGTATCACATCTTTCGTTCTTCAACTCTGGTGTGACAGAGAATTCATTAACCAGACCCTTGTTTCAATTACATGTTCAGAAACACGGAGTACAGCATTCCCGAAAGGAGAGAGAGAAAGACTCTTTTTTATTATTTAAAGGATAAGCCCACAGATCTGAACAATTCCAAAGTGAGTATCTCTCGTGCCGTGTGTCAGATAAGTGACGGAATTCTCAATGATGTTAACGACGATGCAATCGCCAAGGCTCGGAAATTTCAGGAAATTGACGGTCGATACACTGAAACATTGTGTCGAGTAAGCACCTAATTTTCATGATTTTGAATTCCAAAATACTCCCATTATTCAATCAATACTGTGATGGTGGCAAGAAGCTAGTGAAATAAGGTCAAATGGCAAAATTTTCTTCGAATTTTAGCCTCCATTTATTTTCCATTCAAATGAATTTAGAAAAAGCTAAACCACCATATCCGGTTAATTCTTGGTCATGCCAAAGTGATAGGAAGATCTGACACCATTTCGAGGTCGGTACGTTGTCAGTCTGCGAACTTGAAAAAAAAAGGCTACTTCAGTGTCAATAATTAAAAAATTCGGCCGTAGGTAGCCACTTTACGGACGCCATGTATTACATCCCTAGGCAGTTTGTGACATGTACAATTTTTTCCAGTGGAACAAAATAAAAATTTACGAACACTCCTCCGATATGTCTCGTACATGTGGAGTTTCGGAATGGAGCAATACAAATAAATTATCTAATGTCAGATGCCTTCCAAAGGACAACATTGAGTCGCCGATCCGATCCCACACAGCGCAAATACATCCCAAAGATATCCGCTTGAGACAAATAAGGGTAGAGGCTCCATTTGCTTTCGGCAAAATTTGTCACAAGTAGCTCCTCTCCGTATACACCATACAACTCATGCTACTCTAATCTATACCGTATTCTCCCCTCTCTGCACTATGCTACTCATTGCTACTATCTTCTATATCGTATTCTACCGTGTTTGCACCATACTACTCCATGCTACCCATTGCTATTCTTGTCTTAACTCTCTTCTCACCCGTGTGCATCATGCTACTCTATGCTACCCACTGCTATCCTCCTTTCAGCTCCCACCTCTCCCGACTCGACCATGCTTCTCCATGCTACCTCGCGGTTGTCTCTTGCGTAATCTTCCAGTTTACTCGATGCTACTGTCCTCTCTGCCTTACTCTCCCGTCCGTATTCAACTGTTGCATTCTATCTTCTGAAAATATCCCAGTATGCTATTCTCGTTGGTCTGCTCCGGACCTATCCTTTGCTCCTCTTTTATCACTTCATCGGTTCCCACTTCACTCCATAACTTCAAAATTTGCCAATGAAATGAAATAGAATGAAAACGATGAAACACAACCCATTTGTTCAATAACCTCGACAGGTAACTTCAACATTCAACAATGAAATGAAGTGGAATCATATGCAATCAAAATTGGAATGAGTCGGTCTCGTGTGGAATCCAATCGTGTCTCAAAGTGGAATCCATAAATCGATCTGATTCTGTGTCTTGTAGTCTCCCCAGTCCGTGCAGTCTGAACAACAGGCCGACTAAATACTGTACTTGGCAGTTTAGTGGTTCTCTGGGACGCCACATGAGAACAACATAGGTGAAGAAAGAATCGATGTTGGAAACATTTTTCACAACTCAACACCTTCAAGAATGGACCAACTTCCCGTTTCGCTTGTTCAAGACAATATTTTAAGAAGGCGTCACTGGAGGACGCTCTAAAAATGTGAAAACCAGAAAAAAGCAAGTAGAAGGCAAAGGTTCGACATGGTTACCGCACTAAGTGGATCAGACGAATACTCAGTGGTTCGTGTCTGTTTCAAGAGATATTTTTAGCTTTTTATCATCACCGGTTCGATATAGGGATATAGGATGACATGCCCCTAGGGCGTGACTTATTTAGTAGCACCGGATATCATGGCGCAGCATGGTGCAGACACGAGGAAATAAGATTCAGAGGAGTGTACCAAGCGTTAGCATGGAACGGTATGGCGAAGTCAGGAGATGTAAGAGCTGAAAGGTAGATAGCAGTGGGTAGCATAGAGTTGCATGATATACACGTATGAGAAGAGACTTAAGACAAGAATAGCAGCGGATAGCATGTAGTAGCATGGTACAGACACGGTAGAATAAAGTATAGAGGATAGTAGCAATGAGTAGTATGGAGTAGCATGGTGCAGAGAGGGGAGAATATGATATACTGTATATTAGAGTAGCATGGAGTAGCATGAGTCGTTATGGTGTATACAGGAGAGGAGCTAGATATAATATATTTCGCCGAAAGTAAATGGAGCCTCTACCCAAATAAGAAGTCCCAGAAATAGCTAATAGGGCATATTAAGGATATAAAAATGTCACTTGACCTTCTAAGGCCGAGTTCATACTCATGCATACAACATGCTGGATATTGAAGCTGCAGGTCAAAATTTCAATGTCAACGTCCATTGGATTTTTGAGCAAAGTATGCAGTTTCTGCATCCAGCATGCCGTACAGCACAAGTATGAACTCGGCCTAAGACTTCCCAGTACTTAGTTATTGACCTATTGGGAGTTCCTCTCTAGATGTAAATGGGAGACGAGGCTCACAAAATCAGCGGAGAGAGCAAATAGAAGGGGGAAAACAGCAAATTATATATGGAATTGAAAGGATATAGAGAAATTGATAAGAGTAATGAAATCTAGGCTTTGATTATTGAACGTACCCTATCAAAACGTCGACAATCACATAAGAAAGGGTGAAGGAGTATGCCTCTGACCAGAGGGCATGCAGAGATCCAGCGTGACGTCACCAAGATGGCTACTCCAATTCCACGTCGCCGTCGCTTTCCTTCTTGGCCTCCTTGCTAGTTCTTGCTCTTTCAAGTCAATTGCATTGTCCTGTGCGTTGGTTTGGAGCGTGGCACTTTCTATACATTGAAGCAGCTGATATAACCTAGACAACGATACTGGATCCGTGTATCGTAGGTCTAGGCTTATTTTGCCTGCGCTAACGTTACAGATTGTACAGATCTAGTACGACCGAGACCTATGAATAGACTGACCTATGAGGTTACGTCACATATTGTAGTGGGGATATACTGTCCTAGAAATTACGCCTGGGCCCTAGGCCCAACTTATGCTTCATTCATGGGAAGAAGACTTCTGCAGCTTGAAAGTTAAAAGACTAGGCTCAAGCCATATTCAGCTGTTGGTAGACAAATCATAGTTTTACACGAAAAGCATGAAAAAATCCTAGAGTAGCGAAAGCAAGTGAAACAAAATTTGAATGCTTTGAGTACGTGCATCTTGACAAGTGCTTATGGGACCTGGCTGCTGCTCTATATGTCTTTCAGTGAATAAACTCATCATGCTTAAGCTATCTTGTATCAAAGGTACTGCTGAACTCAATTTTTCGTTCATAAGAGGAAGCAGGAATGAAATATGAGTGTTTCTGGATATTGGATTTGAAACATTTATGTTTCAGCTGTAGGGTACCATCATTATAATTTTTCTACAGAACTAGAGGTTAATGAAAGCATTATTGAGGAATAATGTTTTCAGGAGTGCATTCATGGTAGGAGTATATCCCACAAGTTGATACTTATTACCTTATGAGAGAGTAATGATGTTAGTTCAGTTTAACATTGCAAATTATAGGCTGACACAAATGTTGAAGATATGTGTTTGACACTTACCTTATGCTTGTGTGTGGGGATTTAGACTGTATTAACATGCATCTTCCCAGTAAAGTACTTCACTGCTTTTTTTAATTCAAAAGAGGACAGATCTTGTGTAGTGATGAATTTCACTAATACCATTACTTGATGCTCCCAACTCATTGTTTCTACTAGTTTGAGACTGCAAAGACATTAACTATGAAAGAAGCTATTTGTATGCTTGACAACGAAACTTGACACCCAAGTCATAGTGCATGTCTGTTTGATGTGTAGAGCTGTTCGAGTCAAATTTCTATACATGCTATTTTAGCTTGTTGCATCTTGGGGAGTCTATATACCCATTTTTAGTCACTGTAGAGTTATACTGATGCAGACATATCAAATGTCCAAAAGAGAATGTGTAATAGTTACTTGATGGTGATTTGGGTTCCCAAAGATCCAATCAGAGATGAATGAATGACTGCATACATGAAAGGCAGGGTGGGAGTGGGCCACAGGTGGTCTTAAGTCTTCTAAGAGATTGACAAGGAACCATGAGAGGGGGAGGATCAAGGAACAAGGAGCAAGCAGGTAAAATAGAGAGAAGGGGAATAAGCATGCTGGTGCAAAGTTATCTGGATACTTTCACCTGAAACTTTGATTGGATGTCAAGTAACTGTGTTGTGCAAAAAGAATGAAGAATTCTAACCCACATTGATTTTTCAGGTAATGTTTCTCTGAGTCTCACTAAGGTGTACTTAGAAATATTCATGGTTGGGTGGCTTAGTGGCTTACATTCTACTGTGGATATGCTTTGCTTGTGATTTGCAAAGCATGGAGGATAACCTTTCAGGAGATACCAATTCTGCCTGAACATCAACAACTTAGATGCATTCTTGTATCTGTTTGAGCTTCATGATGTCAAGGACTTCTTGAGACACGGGAAGCAGTATTCTCCAGTTCTGCAATGGCTAACCAAGTCCCAGTGAGTTGACCCTTTCCATAGATATGATCTTGCTTGCTCACCTAGAGGTTTGATCTCTGGTTGTGCCTCCTAGATTACCTTTAGTTCAGATGGGATAGGAGGTTTTACTGTCTGGGTCATCAACATATTGCATGCTTTTTGTGATGTTACCACTTTCCAGTCCTTTGTTCCTTTAAATAAGTGTTAAAACCATATTAATACGTTTTTCTTGTTTGTTTTATTGAGTTTTTTGTTCTTTGCAGTGGAGCTGGGATTCCCAGTACAATCAAGGACAACCCAATGCCTACAGTGGGCATATGCCATCCCAGCAGTATTTCAACCCTCAAGAAAGGAATCACCACAACTATCAGGATGCAGGCTCTGGGAAGTCCAATACCAGTTACCCTTATCCTCAATACTATCAACAAATTCCACAAGATCAATGGGGTTGGAACAGTCAAGCACCTCATACTAGTCATGCATATAACGCTGGGACCTATGAACAGTACCAGCAGTATCCGCAACAGCAACAAGATACTTGGTCTTGGGGAGGGGAAGAAGGTTCTGGGAGTGTAGATGACCCATGGAACTGGGGCACTGATGAAAATGGCAGTGACTCAACCCAAACAGGTGGAGATCCCCCATCTGAAAGCGATCAAGATGGATCTCGGAAACAATTTCCATTGCAAGAGAGCCTTGGCATGGAACAGAACCTTGACAGTCATCAGGAAGTGCCTATTGAAGCAGCACATTCTCCCAAAGATATTCAAGGTGATTTGAGAATTGCACCTCAAGATTTTCAAAGTGATGGAACTCAGGTATTTGCAGGCAGTGAGACAGACCCATTCACATGCACCTCCATTCCTGATGGACAGCATCTCCAGTATCCTCCCATCTCTTCGGATAATCACATTTCGCAGAATGACATTCTTACCTTACATTCCCATGGAATTCTAAATGTCTCTGAAACAAGCTTAGTTAATGGGGACTCAGCAGGAGAGTGTGGTGCTTTACCTCTTGAAGAAGAACCCAGGACTGACTCAGTTGATTTGGTGCAGTGCACTGAAGGATCAGAACATAATAAGTTTTCCTGTAAACCTAATCCATCAGAGTGTGACTTGGGAGTAGATAATATGTGTTTGGTGCATGCAAGCAATGATGGAAGCAAAACATATGAGTATGTGGATATGAGCATGGTGAGTGGTGCAGGAATTGTGCCTGGATCAGATGGAGTTGAATCAATATGCGAAGGTGTGAATGGGGTGCAGGTATCTGAAGATGCTGCAGATGATAGTATGAAACAAGAAGAGGGTGTGACAGAATCTGGTAATGCTCAGCAGACAATGAATTTGCCTGATTCTGGTATGCCTTCTGGATTTGCAGGTGAGCCCTTATCTCCATTCACTCTTCTGAACTTTATTAGAATTTCCAATTTTTCACATTTTTTTCCCATTTACTAGTAATGTTTAATCTGCCAAGCTACTTACTGTACACTGAATATACTACTAGGTTGAAAAAGTTTCAAGACTGGAGTCACCATTACTAAATGTTGTGTTGCATACCAAAAACAAACATTGGTGTGTAGCTAGCATTCCACCCTATATGCTATCCAAGAGTTTATGCACTGAGACTCCAGTGACAGTTTCTAGGTTGTACCATGTGCAACCTTTCAGGTGTCAGCCAGCAGTCAGCATCAAATTAGATCTGCCTTTATGACAATGCACCAGCACACAGATCACTGATGGAGATCTGTTACTTAGCTGACACTGGTACTGCCATATCCCCTTTCTCCTTGGATCCTCATGTGACTTTTACCTTTTTCCAAGGATGAAGGACTATGGTGGCAGCATTGAATGAGGTTGTTAACAATGGGTTCCAGTCCTGCTTCAAGGAACTTTACAGATGTTGGCAAAAGTGTAGAACAAGCTTGGGCCACTACTTTGAAGGTGACACAGCAACAGTGCTGTGACTCTCACCATTTGAGTGCAATAATCCCAGTCTTGAAACTTTCTGAACCTATCTTGTAGATGTATACCACCATGTGTGTACTCTCAAGCATAAATCTGTGAGACTAGCTTTACTTTACTTTACTTTTTCAAATTGATATTAGGTAGTTTGTTTCAAGCTGGGGCTTCAGTTTTGCCTGGTTTTGGTGTTATTGCTGATAGGAAAAAAAAAAGATTTTAGGACTTCAATATCATGAAAAGAAGGAAATGCAAGAAATTGTAGGTTTTGTATATAAAGTGGACTGAAGTGAATACTCACTTGTGCACAGATCATTCCTACAAAGATGACTGTTGCATTGTTAATTTACTTGGCATCAGATCTCTTTTCACTTGGATGACAACCTGTACCCTTCAGAATTTCATTGATTCCAGAGGGCTTGCAGGTTGCCAGTTCCCTGTTTCCCTCATTTGCATGGTGGGTATTCACTTTGGGTCAAGTATGGTTTCTGGAAATCTCCAGAAATTAAGCCTATAAGTTCAATGGCTTGCTAAAAGTATTCTTTTTTTCTTCATCCAGGCCAGGTTCCTTCATATCATTTCATCCCTCAATCATCTTCATCATTGTCCTATGAGAGTAGTCCAACAGAAACTGCGGAGAGGTCTCCTCATTTACCGCCTGAGAGTCTTGGAGTGTCACAAGTGAATCTTGAAGAGGACACTGACATCCTAAGAGAAGAGGCTGAATTTTCACATTCAGGGCATACTGGTTTGCATATTAGCCCTGGCCCACCACAAGCAGTCTTGGAACTAGGCTTGGATAGTCGTGAAGGAGATGGCTTCCAGCCAGCTGATCACCCTGACCTTGAACCCTCCCTCACTCCAGTAGCAAGTTTGTTTCAACCTCAGTCACTTCCACTGTCTGGCCAAAATGCCTTACAAGTGCCTCGTGGTGATGGACGCTCCTACTCAGAGGACTCCCCAGTTTTCTTTTCTGTACCTGATATGGAAGTTTCAGCTGATGATAGACAAAGAGCTCATCTGCTACAGACTTTGGAAGCAAGAGGGGAGACAATAGGTGAGGCAAGCCCTACTGGTTCTGTCAGTCCAACTGATCAGATGCCTAGTAGGTACATGGGAGACCTTTCTGCTTCAGGAGAGCAAATTCTGTATCAAGAAGACAACTCACACTCCCACACACATGGAACAGGCACTGTAAGTCACTGTGACTCACCTATTCTTTGTTTGTACTGATAACACTGAATTGATGGAAAGTCTGTATATATAAATCATTCAATCTATTTGTTTTGCAATAATAGCTCTTGACTTATGGTCCTCTGTGGTGATTTGACCAAAATCTTTGAGGAGATCCTTCATCCCATTAGTGGGCTGCATAGGTCTATGTACAATGCTGGAAATGCATGTACTCATGCTTAAAAACACACATGCTTACCAGTTGATTCATTTGGTCCTGAGAATATGCCAGTATGCATACACATTGATTTTCTCTGAGATTGCATGATTTCTTATATATGAAAATGATAAGTAATTAAAGGTTAGATTGACACTCTCATACAATTTTTTTTTACGCATGCAGCATTAGAAAAGTTATTATGTGAAAGTCATAAACTTGAGGATGTTAACAAGCCACTTCAGGAAATTCTGTGCTTAAAAGAAAACTCATTCTTTTTATGTGGCAAAGCCCATTGCTTTGTTTTTCTTTACACATCCCTGTGCTGAGCTTTTTGCTTCTGATGCAACATTTTGGGCCCTATTAAAAGAATATGTTTTCCCTCATTTACCTTATTATGTAAGCGTATAAGTGGACTGGTTTGGATTGTCCTGAAAAATCTTAGGTAAGAAGCTCTAGAAGAAATCCCACAAGAAGTTACACATTTCTGTGTTTGAGTTAACTTGATCATAGCAGCGAAATAATTACTGCTTTGTTTTTGTGATACTACAGACCTACAACAAACAAGCTTGTATTTCCAGTGCTAGAGTCTGCAATAATAATTTAACAAATCAGACTTAAATACATTTTCCAGTACTGTCTTTCTCTGCCTCACAATTATCACAGTTTCTCTAGTTTAGAGAAGTTTTGTCAAAGAGAATGGGATTCTCTTGGAAACTTTTCTTTATATTTTCTCATGAAATGTTATTTGCAGGTACCACTTGTGAAAGACAGCTGGGAGGAAATATCTGCTGATAGGGCAGAGCCGTCTTTAAATTTAGGGCCGGGGCCTGAAAGATGCACTCCTCCACCCAGGAAAGAGACCATAGGGAGTGAAAGTGATGGTTTAGATTCTCGTTCAGCTGCAAAAAGGTCAAATGTGCCTGAGAAAGGAAGCACTCTTGGTGGGCCTCATGTGAAAGCCATACAACGCCCAGAAGGTGAAGGAATTGAGAATGATCATCATGATCACATTCCTCAGCATGCAAGAAGAGGCAGAGAGTCTAGTGATGAAGGATTAGACTCTATATATAGTAGCAGTGAACATGCTGGTCGATCTTCTCGTCAAGGACTGCGAAGGAAGGGCCACAGCCGGAGGGGGACAGAAGACTCTGAGGAGAGTGGTGAAATGGACTTGAGCCGTAGACAAAAAGATAGGAAGCATGGTGATGGATCTGATGAAGACAGACCATCTCGTCCTGATCAGGCTCGATCAGATGCAGATGGAGGCTATCGACCATATGACAGGTTACATGGTTATGGCAACAAGAAATCTGGTGAGAGGAAGAGTCATGAAGGAAGCCGGAAGTATGATAGGCGATTGGAGGAACAGAAGGTGCATGAAGATGAGGACAGGAGGAAAGGGACTGGCAGAAGGAGATATGATGAGGAACAGCGCTATCTTGATGATACCAGAAGGCGAAGGTACCGTGATGAATATGATGAAGATCGAAGCAGGCGTAAATATGATGATTGGGCCCGTGAGGAGCGGAGGAGACGGTATGAGAGAGATGATTATGATGCTCGGGACCGACAGAAGCATGAAAAGAGATTCAGTGAAGAAAAGAGAAGGCTTGAAGATGACTATTATTCAAAGAAATACTCTAGGAGGAGAACCCGTGGGTATGAAGAGATACCCTCAGGCAGAGAGAGACACACCTCTGGTGATACTGATGCCACTTATAGAAGCCGTCATGATCGGTCTAAGGCACAGTATGAGAGCCATCATGATGGGATTGGCCATCATCATCCAGAGAAACCTGAAGAAGTTGATAGTTCTGGTGTCCCTCAACTATCCTTGGATAACATCAGCATAAAGAAGGAGAGGGATGTGGCATATGACAAGTTAGTTCCTATTAATAGATATGACCAAGAGTTATCCATTCCATCATCATGTTGTAATTAATTTTTATTTATTATTTTTTATCAATTTAATTCTTTTTAATTCATTATTTGTATGTTTCCACTTTCAAGGGTGCCTTTGAGGATGTTAAAGAGTTACACCAAAGCATCTGAAAAGGGATCTAGGCTTTGAGTTACTTTTGCTCAGCAATGCCTTTTAACAGAGCTGTTATGATAGCTGTTTTGAAAACATCAATTCATCAACCAGAACTATTGATAGTGTGTTGATGCATTGGGCAAGTTATTTACTGCCTGTGAACAATGTGGAAGGGGATGCTTCTTGCATCCTTCAAATTTGGGCAGGTTACCACTTGATCATCTCATTGTGATGGGGGGGGGGGGGGGGATGATTTGCCTTTTGTTTCTTGCATCTTTTGATCAGGAGATGAACTAGAGGGGAGGGTTGGGATCATCATGTTGGCTAATTAATCATCAGTGCCTCCTACTAGTGACATTGATACAATGATGTATTGTGACAGTCCAAATTAGTAATTTCTAAATGCACAAGCTTTTTACTCCCCTATTCCATCTATTCACACTGTTGGTAACATGCAGGTTTATTTTTTCACTTCATTATAATTGCCAATTCAAAAGAAACTAGATTCCAATCCCACTTTTCAAGTTAGGAAAACCTTTTTAATGTTTGGGGGGGTTTATCACAGTTATGGTTGCAGACATGGTGTTTTGAGTCTAGGGGAAAGAAAAACTTGTGAAAGTTAAGATTAATCTTTTTTTATCAGTATCAATTGAAATTAATATTATTGCTGAAGCAAATTCATGGGATTGAAAAAGTAATGCAATATTTACTGGTGGTTTGCATGCTTCCTGTGATTTCTCCTAGTAGATTCTTATCAAATATAAATAGTATTGATTTGCATGTGCTAGTTTGGTTTTGTCATTCACCAGCTTGTCTTAGTTTATATCAAAGACCCTTATACCTTAATGCAGGGAAGATCAGGCCTCTTGATGCCTCAGCATGCTTTCAGCTGCCTAAAATTTCAGTTGCATGGTGCATATGCTTGAAAACTCCACTTATGGTTTATTATTATTTGTGTTTTATAATGTTTGTGACTTGGTATTTTCATTTCATGTGTGGTATTCCTGTTTCACCATTTGTTTCCACAGGGAGGAAGATTTCTATCAACCATATTATGACTACCAGCAATATTATGAATCAGACAGGTCAGTGGGACTCTTTAAGTTAATGATTTCCAGCTCTAAAAGACAAGTTAATGGGCTCTAAACATGAAATTCAGTCATCCAGATATGTCCAGCTTCACCATAAGAATTCATTTTACTGAGTCGACGTTATTCCTATGTAAAAGTGAATGTATTCAATTTGATTCTATTCATGCATACCAATATTTCAGAGGTTTTTGCTTCAAACACCCATAGATTGAAAGAGATTAAAAATGGCACTGTACAGGTTGCATTTTGTTTGTGAAGCTATTGTAAAAGTGATCAAATTTTGAAGTAGTTTTGGGTTCATTGATACAAAGTTTATCATGCATGTGTGTTACTGCTGCTTGTTTTGTTTTCCTGCTTTAATATGTAGAAATGCAGTAATGTAGTAATAGGAGGTCTTATCTCATGGTTAAGCAATTAGAAAAAATTTCATTCCTCATATTGACCTAGTTAGAGGAAATGTGTCTCATTACACAACTTTGTCTTAAATGTGGTAGCTTCATACTCTGTAATAAGGAGTTGAATTAGCACTTCCAGTTAGTCAAACTTTCATTTGCAGATCTAGGCCTCCCAGCCAACTTGGTTCCATGAGTCAAGGAAAACCCTTCCGGGATCCTATGGAGTATTACTGGCAGCAGGCTTCAAGTAAGAATATTCCTCATATACATTTCACTTGATTCACCTAATCTGGAGATGTCAATGTCCCAATCCACCTCTTTGGTCCATGTCTCTAGGATTGCCTGCACCTATGTGGACATCATGGGAAGCATACAATCGCCAGATGGAGTCCCACATCCTGATGACTATGAAGAAAATGAAGACATATGCTAGTCATGTGGTTGCTGATATCAAAAAAGCTGCACAAGAAGTTCAGAAAGATGGGTTTGTATCAATAAGAGATAAATCTCACATGCTCATATGTCTCTCTTTTAAAGTTTGTCATAAATTTGAATAAGTAACCCTTGTAACAAATGACAGTAAGTCCTATTTTCTATGTGAAAATGATTCACAATGAGGATTTTATGCATGAAAAGTATTGTCACGCTCACAAAACTGGAAATACTTGTAATTGGGACCAAAGCCATAGAAAAAGCTTTTAGATTTGCAAGTGCTGAACTGGAAGCACTTTCAGCCTTGATTTGGATAGGTAATGAGCAAGGAGGAGGTTCCATGCATATGATGCATAAGTGCTGCTGCTCACATCTATAAATGATAGTTGTTAGAATCATTTGATTGAAATTAATGACAATTATCACTTGAGTCCAACATACAAGGGTTTCTGGCTCATGGCACTTCTGGTTGTAATGCAGATTTCTTGTGTTTTTCTTAGGAAGCCACAGATCTTTGATGGTGACTGAAAGTTTTCCGCTCATTTGTTGATGATGCCTCTATGAATTTTCTTAGTACTAACAAAGGATCTGCTGAAGGTGTATTAAAATTGAAATGAATGCTGGGATGAATTTTTTTATAACCTTGAAGGAACCATCAGCTGACTGATGTCAGCCAGCTGATCTTTTAGGGGAGGATCAGTAGGACAGTATACTCTCAGCTGCTTAAAGATTTCCTGGCTGATTGTCTCCTTCCAAGTTAGAAAATTCATCACAGCATTCATTTCAATGTTAATGCCTCTTCAGTAGCACATGCAAAAAAATTAATAGAGGCTTTCCATCATCGATAAATGAGCTGAAAAGTTTCCAATCATGCTCAAAGACTTCTGTCTTCCTGTGAAAAAAAGTTAGAACAGTGTATTACTACTGGAAGTGCCTTGGGCAGGAAACTGAACACCCCTTGTATATGGACATCATTGGCACCAGAAACAAATGTAAATCAAAACTTCCTTTCTGCTTGATACAGTAGATGCGATCAAGTTAACCTCTCATAATTCTCTCTCACTGGATCTTCTCAAATGGCTTATGTTATGAAAATGCATTATTCCTTGGTTGTGTAATCAAAGAGTGAAAATGGGAGATGTGTGAAAAATCAAGTTTAAATTCACTGTAGAACCATCTATGAAGCACCAGAAAATTGAAGTCTATGTGTGATGACTTTCAAGAAACATTAGTCTGTACTATGCATTTGCATTTTTCTTCTAAATGATATTGATAGAGATATTAATGTAAAAAAATTTGTTGTCATGGAAATGAAGATAATATAGGGATTCCACCGTGTGTCATTGTGGAGAATATATCTTATCTACAGTGGTCATCAAAATTAATGTACCAGGGTTTTCTCAAAAGATAGGGAACCTACACGGCTCAAATGTTTTGCATAGGACAGCTGCCCATGAGTGCTGATCTGCCTAAAAATAATGGGTGACTAGTTCGTTACATCCCAGTTATGCAGCTGTTTTTCATCAGCATGAGGAAAAATGCTACTTTCAATGAAGAATCACTATGATATTGATTTCATGCCACTCATCCATTGTGTCCAAAGCTCTCTTCTGTGCCATCGCAAAGTACAAAAAGATCTCAAAGCCAGTGAAGGCCGGTTGGCTTAAAATATATTGAGAGATGGGAATGGTTGAGGGAAAAGAGTGATCACTTGGACTGTCAAACACCTGGGTAAGGTGCATGCTTGGGGCTGCCTCTATGCCAAAGGGATTGAGAAGATCTGCACCTTTACCCAGAACCTGGGTGTGCATCTGCTGAATATCATTTATGAGCATGCCCTCTTGCCTTCTACAGCTACTATGTTTCCCAATTCAATGAAGACTTGGGTGCTGCAGGAGGGCAACGATCCAAAGCACACTTCTAAGCAGGCAACCAACTGGAGGGTTGAGAATGGGGTGTTCTGTTTGGACTGGCCATCGCAGTCTCCTGACCGCAACCCGATAGAGAATGTGTGGGCCCTCTTGAAGGTCAAAGTAGCACATTGGCAACCCAGAATGATCAATACTTTAAGAGCAATAATTATGGAGGAGTGGGAGAATCTGAGTGAAGAATTCGCCATATAATTGACAGACTTGATGCCAGGCCGATTCTGTGCTGTAGTCAAAGCGCAGGGCGATTATACTCTGTGTTGAGATCAGGGCTCTGTATGTACTTTCTGTTGATATAAAAGGTTTTCCTACATCTCTTGTTGAACAAGAGATAAACCTGGTACGTTAATTTTGACACATACTGTAAGTCCTTTGCAAGAGTTGTGCATGCTGAAGACTGCATTGCAGTTACTTCATTGAGCATTTTCATGTTAGGATGAGGATTAAGGTTTGATTATTTTGAAGTACACTATTTAGAAAAAAAGCTGTTATAGCAACAGAAGATTTTAAGATGACTTCTGTGAAGAAGGAGAGGAGGCTTTCTCAAGGATTGTTTGCTGAAGTCACTCTGCAGCCTTCACTCTCCAAAGTCACACATGGCATTTCCTATCATGCTATTCATTCTCCAGGGCATCTGAGACAGGAGATGGGAAGAGGTCAGTTTCAAGTGCAGAAGGTGATGTTGGGAAGTCCAAGCCAAAAAGCCCTTACATCCCTCACAAATATACAGGGGTTCACTGCATTGGTAAGCTGTGGTTACATTTATAAACCCTATTTGTTTGATATGAAAGAAGGTGACCCAGGATATAATTGATTTTAGCTCGTTTTGGGAACAACAACCGGTTGATTCGTTTGGCTCCATCAGTTGACAATAATATAGACATCTTGGACACCAAGGGTGTCTTCAAGGATTATGATCGACGAGCTGCAGCTGTCAGAGCATTTCCTGGTCCACTGACACGGTAAGCTGCTCCGCAATCTTAAGAAAAACTAACATTTTTCTGCTGCTGGAAATTAAATTGGTCTAAGGTTGTATTTAATTTGTGAAATGTTGCCAGTGCCAATGGTGCATTTAATTGCATGTTCTTGCCTTTCAGGACCAGCCCAAAGGTTTTGGTGATGAAGTACTGTAAGCAGCAGATGGATAGGCTGGATCCTGTAACACAAGCTGATGAACTCCTCATGTGGGATTATCTCATGCTCCTTATCAAGCATAATGGGGTAAGCATGATTACTCCTCTTTAGACTTATATGCCCTAAACTATATCATTGTGAAAGTGCCATCATAACCTCGAGTCAGAATCCCCAAGACTAGCCAAAATGAATATGGAGGTGAAAACTCTTTTCTTCTAGACCTGAAATTATGAATGATAGCTGTGTGGTAAAACACCTCCAGTGAACAAACCCCAGCTTCCAAAATTACCATAGTTGAAGACTTGAAACTTCTCTGATAAAAATTCATCTCCAGCATTCACATCCCAGTTAATTTGATTTTTGTGTAATGGATTAACATTCCATGAATAAATGTGGAGGGAATTTTCCTGAGTGTGAAATGTCTCCATCCTGAAATTTCACTCTTCTGGGATGAATTGCATTTTGCCACTGAATTCTGATGAGTTTCAGAAGTCAAATATATATCTATATCATACTCCTATCTTAGTCCCATACAGAAGTACTTGACAGTTTCTTGAGTGGTTCTGTGCCAAGTACTGAATCTGAACAAAAGTACGAAGTATGAGTTTTATAAGTTATAATGTGCAGAAAACTGGTATGGAGTTTCTGCAACTAAAAATTTTAAATTTTATTTATTTATATTTAATCAAAAACCTCATGCATATTATCAAATTTGCATGTTGAGCTGATAGCACAAGGGTGGGCAAACTATGGTCCCCTGGCTGGATGTAGCCCATAGCAGCATTTTGAATGATTCACCTGCAGCAATGAAATGCAGCCTGCAGTGACAGCTCAGACTTTCCTCCCAGCATGAATAAGTGAACCCCTCTAAGGGATCAAGTGTTACAGCTTGTTCCAACTATTTGGGCACCTAACAGTGCACAGACAGCCAAGGGATCTGTAGGCACAACAATAGGATATGTTTTCCAAGCCTGAGGTTGTTCAGGAGGAAAACTAAACTACTTTGGCCCATGGAGGCTTTTATGTCTTTTTTATGATGCTCAAAGCAAAAATGTTTGCCCACCCCTGTGACAGCAGGAAGCAGAAACCCACAGTCTCAGTATCATGATGGTGCCACATGGCTCTACTCAAAGCATAACACACTCAGCAAAATGATAAGTATAAGTAAAAAATAACATTATCCTGCAGGTCTTTTGTTAACCCTTTCATGGGCAGTGGGAAGTATTCTTCCCAGCAAAGTTTTGACCCTCTCAGTGTCCTGGAAAGGCTTCCTCCCACTATATCACACTCATATCTTCTACTGGTCACCAAGATAACTCAGTGAAAAATTTTAGCTGGCACCCATGAGGCATGTAGGGAAGCCATTTTGAAGCAGATATGTAAGCATGTGACCTGCTCAGGCAACAATCACAAAAAGCAAAGTATTTCATGATAATTATGGGACAAAATTGGGTAGGAAGCAAAAAAATTTTCCTGTGTTATCTTTTACATCCTTTAAGACTATTTGTACAAGAGGTCAGCTCTCAGTAATATACCTGTATATATAGTTTATAATACCAAGAACTTACCTATAGGTATGCATGTATTGTATATACCTATATGCAGATTACATTTTTGATTAATTTACAGAATGTCTGGAATTTCTCAAAATGAAAGCCTCCATAAGTGGGAGAAAATGTAATGAAAATGTAATATATTTTGTCATTTACATTTAAGAAAAAATTTGACCATGAAAGGGTCACACCTAGTTTCAGTGTATATGATGTAGAGAATTTTGTATGATCCATTTGCAAACTTTTTGAGATCAAAAGTAGCTGAGTGAGGTTTGTGATTATGCTTGCTGTCCATGTCTATGGATCATTACTTCCAGCACATGTACCACTGCATGATTTCAGAATATCCTAACAAAATGACAAAAATGGTTTTTTATGTCTAAAAGTTTCCATTATGATCTTGAAGCAACCAGCTGTGCTACAAGGAAATTTAGCACAGCAGTGAGCATTAAGGTGAACATGTTCCTCTAGGAAAACAGTTATTCTTGCTTATCAACTTGACATTATCATTAACCTTTCAGTCAAGATTCCAAGAATTTCCAGTTTCAGTTCCATGTCAGAAATTATCCCTGTCCTAAGTACAGTTTTCAGTTATAGGAAAAATTAACAGCTTACAGACTGAAAGGCCTTTAGCTGTCCATGATTTTATTGTATTAAAATTTTTAATTGTGAGGGTATGTCTAGCCTTCCATTCCACCTCCACATTGTGTGTGGTAGGACATGGTGCAGAAATGGTTTAGTTTTACTGGAGTATCACTTGTGATTGTCAGAGGGGTTTTTCAGCTTTGCTGTTGTTGTTGTTCTGCTGAAATATTTGTTTCAAATGCAGATGTTGCCTGTGATTTGTTTGCAGGTGGTTTATGGGGTGGATGTGGCCATGATGATAAGGGAACACATCAGAGGAGAAGGAGAGATGCTTTGTTCCAGAAGCCTTCATAGCTTGACTGAAGGGGAAGGAGCTTGTGAGGGAAATGGAGAGAAAGTAGCCATTGCACCCAATCCTGCACACCTTACAGATGACAGTGATGGGATGGTTGATGTTGAAGACATTCTCCTCTGTGGAGAGTCAAAGAAGATTTTTGGTATGTTTTAGAGAACTTTTGAGTCTCTCTGGAAAAGGGGTTTACTTCAAAATGCTGGTTTTTTCTTTCATTCAGAGCACTGTCTGAATGAGAAGATGTGGCTGCATGCAGTGATCCTAGGCAGAGCATTAGGAGAGGATCACTTTCGTTTGGCAGTGAGAAGTGGTTTGGAGTCTACCCCTGTCAGTGATCCACTGCGTACCCTCTGTGAAATGCTGTTTGGGTTCATGCCTATGGCAGTGCAGGTCAGTCTCTCCTGGTGTTGCAGGCATACATCTTTGCACCATTTGCTTCTGAATATTGAGTAATTTCTTTGGGACGGAAGCAGTTACATCAGTTCAGTCCTAAATTGTGATGAAGAAATATGTGGAATGAGTAATTTCCTTCACTGTGGATTGATACATACTTAGACATGGTGTAACTTAGAGTCCTGTAATGTCTCAACACTGTTTCCATCAATGGACCCATAAAGCCTTTCATTTGTGCAATTGCGCACAACTCTCTTCCCTACTCACAGCGATGTGGTGATAAGTCAATAGGAGACTGGAGGAAGCATCTTGCTGTTACCATTGCCCATCTGGATAATGAAGGCTCATCTGTATTGCAGCTGCTGGAGAAGATGGGTGATTCTTTGGGTAAGTTTCCAGATTTGTTGATAACTAGTGACCACTGATTCTTGAATGCCAATTTCAGTTGTAGGGCAGGTATGCCAATGCAAAATTTCATTTTGAACTTTTGGTGTTTTTATCTGCAACTCTGCCAGTTCAACAATGACAACAACTGAGGCCAAACCCAGTACACAGTAAAAATTGGCCAAAATGAGATTCTATTTTCATCATTTTGCTTATCATAACACACTGCTGGTGTCACTGGCTTCAGTTTCATTAGGACACTGCTGGGCTTATATCCTCCTTGTGGTGTTACACACCTCGGAAATCATTAAACCCACCAGTGTCCTAAATCTTGAAACATGTTTAGTCGTTCTGTCATGAGCTCAGTCAGCATCATGATCCACTGGAGTACTATTTTTAATGTCATTAAGGATGTTACCTGGTAAGGTACAGATTATATTTTGACACATATTTCCAATATGTATAAATATATATCCTTACTTGTTTGTCATTTGAGCAAACAAACTTGCTATGGTTGCGCCTTCAGTGCTCCATTGTTCAATATACAGGATGCGGCAAAAGTTCTGGAACCAGAATGTTTTCATAATTTCTATCTGTAAATATTTTTGTTTGCTCGAATTTGCATTGTTTATCACTTGTAATATGTTATCAAATGTTGTTTCTCAAAATGTCTAAGCTTTTGCCTATTTTCAGAAAAATTTTCTCTGTCCTTTATCCTCTTTTCTTAAGATGTCTAAACAAGATCAGCGAATCTCAATAATCAAGCTGCACAAGGACAAATGTCAAAATTGCACATTTGCTTGAGATTTAAAGAAAAAGAGTCTGGCCAGCTGTTGGTTGGTTTCAAGAGCTGAGTACTGCTTAAGACCAACAAAGAGCTGGCCGTCCAAGGAGCACGAACACTCAAAAGAACAAGAAAGCCATTCTATCTCAGATCAAAAGAAATCCAAGACGTTCAACGAGGAAGATGGCCTGAGAACTGAAGACCAACTAACAAACTGTGCATCGTATCGTCAAATACGAACTACACCTTCGCCCTTACAAGCAGCAGAAGGCCCAAAGGTTGACTGAAAAAATGGCGGAACAACTTCGCAAGGGGAAATTAATTAAACATCTGATCGCAAATGGCCGTCACAGATTGGTTCTCTTTTTAGATGAGAAACTTTTTACGACAGAGGAAGTCTTCAACTCGCAAAATGTTCATGCCCTGCAGAATCGCTCTGCAGGCAGTATCGACCATTGAATCATCCAAAGGCAGCAAGCTCCACCTTCAGTCATGGTGTGTGGAGGCATTTGCGCTATAAACGACTCCACTGGTCTTCATTCAGAGAGGCGTCGAAATAAACACTCCAATTTATATTGAGACTGTCTTGGAGAAAGTCCTCATTCCGTGGGCTCAACAACATTTTGAACAATGAGCATGGATTTTTCAACAAGAATCTGCACCATCCCACAAAGCCAAGATTGCTTAAGAGTTTCTCCTAAAGAATTGTCCGAGAATCTTCACCCTGGACGAATGGATGGCCATCTCGCCCGACATAAACCCAATAGACTATTCCGTTTGGGGAATGCTGCAGCAAAAAGTTTGCTCAAAAGCTAGCAAAAGTGTGGATTCATTAGGGCATGATCAGGCTTCTTGCCTGGGAGGAAATCCACGCAACACAGTTGCGTGCCATCAAAGACCAGTTTCCTCATCGTTTGGATGCTCTCATTAGAGTCAAAGGTGGTCATTTTGAAAATTATCTCTAAAGCGGTGTTCTGTCATGTCTCCTTTATCATATTCCTTCAGCTGGTGAATTTTCGTTTTGTTTCCATTAAAGGATTTTGAAAGAGTTGGTTCCAGAACTTTTGCCGCACCCTGTAGTGATTCATTCATTAATTTATTTTCAAGGTGGCAAAAACATTAAAAGTATGTGCCTCTTGAAATGATTATCGAGAGAGAACGAACCCATTTTTTATCTAAATAATTACACCAATTATTTCATGCATGCCTAACTTCAAATCTCATTGTAATCTGCCCTGAGGGGTCATATTTGAAAAGTATGATCTGCACTCAGCAATCGAACAGGTATCGATACTTCTGAGCTAAAATTCCAATTTCTTTAGTGCCCTCTTTCATTTTATCAGAAAGAATTCCTGAAAGTGCACCTTTTGCAAAAAAAATGTGCCTACAGGGGTTTTACTAAAAAAATTATTTTGACTGAAATCAGTACTCAGAGAACCAAATACATGCCGAGTTTCAGCCTCATCCGTTCGCTCTTTTTGCTGGTGCAAAAATATATTTGGAAAAGCCGATGTAGCTAAGAGCTGTGCCCTGAGAGTATACACCTCAAAATTTAAATTTTTCTAAATTCACTGTCACCTCAGTTATTGGTGTGCCAAGTTTCACCTATTTCTGCACAATTTGGTAGGACAAAAAAAAAATATTTTGAAAACATCACCCCCCAGAATTATGCCCCCAGTTCATGCATCTGAAACTTGATATTTTTCCTGAACTGATGTGTCTCAGTATGCATGTCCCTCTCCATTTGACTGAAGCAAATATATATCATTGAAAGCATATCTCCCCCAAAATGGGTGCCCCCAGGGCATGTACCTCCAAAGTTAGATTTTTTCTGAACTCTGCATCCCAAAAGGTACAAATATACCAAGTTTCAGATTTCTAACTTCTCAGGAACATGGTTAGAATTAGTGTTAGTCAGTCACTCAGTACGATCATCTATATATATTAGATAAATTATATACCAATAGTTATACAGGGTGTCTCAAAAGTCACTGGACAACTTTGAACAGCTATAACTCAGATAGGAAGGAAGGCATTAATTTTCAAGTTCTTTTTTGCATATGAAAGAGCATGCCTTAACCCTTTTGGCATCTTCCCAAGTACTTACTTGGGATGAGCCTGCGTGCTTTCCTGCAGGATAATGATTCAGGTGGATGCCAAAAGGGTTAAATGACCAAACAACATGGACATTTGCATAAAATACTAATAAGATATTGGATGAGTCAGCACAAAATGAAAAGCAACAGTTTCCAGCATGAAATTGATATTTAAGGGTACTATGGATGTCCTATTTGCAGTTATTTTTTGTTAATTTTTACTGCTCCAAATGGTTTCCTGGAGGAATGTGTCGCTGTCATGTATTTCTTCTCTATCTGTGAAGGAAATCTTTCAGAATCGAAGCATTGTATTGCTTTAAAGACAGGTGGATAAGATAGGTTGGCCTATCTTATCCTGACATTTAAAGACCAGGTATATGCCAAAAATTGGTGCATGATCATTGAGCTGAAGCAACATATCACTGAGAAGATTGCTGGAGTTGCCTTTTTGGTGACAGCTCGTGTGATTGAGCTTGATGATGCTCAGTATCATTGCTGGTAATTAGTCATTTTACACCAAAAAAACTAATGTTTTTTTTTTTCTACTTAACATTGCACTGTTAATTAGCACTCACCCTTTCTTATGTAAAAAAACTGCCAATTAATGCCTTCCTTGCCAAGTTACAGCTGTTCAAAGTCATCAAGTGACTTTTGACTCATCCTGTATATTGATGTATTTATATTCTTTGATTGTAATTTTGATCACCAAAGTGGCAGCCAAAATTTCCAATTTTTGGCTTAGTTTTTGAATCAAAGTGATTGCTAAGTGCAATACATAATTTTGTGAAGCTTTCAACAGTTCCTTATACATATCAGTAATGCAATTCTTTACAAAAACTTAGGTAATAGAACTGCAGGTTTTATTAATATTGTTTTAAACATTGTGTAACATCTGTGAACATAGCCTCTTTTCCTATATACTAGTACAATAGACATCCTTCTGAGGGCATAGCACAAGCATCCAAATCCTCTTGCCCAGCCAAAATATTTATGAGCATATAGACATAAAAGCAGCATTTAGCCCATCAGTGGACTAAATAGCCCTGCAGGAAAAACATCTTTGGTCCACCCACTGGTGGGTTTAATGGTAGCCAAAGTGGTAGTGGAATAATTCACTCTGATAGCAGATGCAAATGAGAATCATGAGAGGAAATCAAATCTTTTTTTTTAGCTGTCACCTGAACAGCTTCTGTGAAGATGATACTAGTAAATTCCAATTGAGTGATGAGGTCACCTGTTTCACTGCCTCCTTGCTCCTTTAATATGTTATGCAAATGGGGAAAAAACATCAAGAAGCTTTGCCCATGCTGTTATTGCTCCTTTACTTTCGTTCATCTTGCAAACCATTCAAGTCTATTTCTGTGTTATCTCTGCCCTTTTTGAAATTAGGTTTAATTATTTTTTTCTCCTAGTAGTATGGTATTCATCTATGAGACTATTCCTAATCCATCAGAAAAGCAAACACTGAAGAGCATTTGGGTTTATTATGATGCATATTCATGCAATCTCTCTACTATTTTTTTTTTCAATTCCTTGTCCTTCTGCAGTACCTTTTTGTACAGAGCTTTTTTCCCCTCAAGCACTCCCTTCCCTATTTCTTCTTTTTATTCTCAACCAATGCTTTTCTCCAGACCTGCTATTCTCTTTCATTTATTTCCTGCTGTTGGAAGTTATCAGAGGTTTAAAAGAGGAAAAAATTGAGTAAGACTCAGGAGGAATATGAGAAGAAATGGTCTATGAGAAAATGGAAGGAAGCTCACCTGTTCTTTGTGGGGTGAATAGACAGCTAGGTGAAGTGCTGTCATTGCTGGGCCAAAATTAATCACTTACTTATTAAGTTCTGCATGAGCAAGCCAATTGAGATTTGGTTTCCTATCTTGATGGATATATATTTTTTTAGGTTTATCTTGCTAGCAGAGTGAAATATCCCTTTATAAGTCAGGAAGACCTTTAGAGTTGCTTGCTGCCAAGAAGTTGGTTTCAGCTATTTATTCATCAGTATCACAATAAAAGATCTTCATCTTATGAAGTGTATCGAAAGGTGTCACTCATCTTGTGTTTTCTGGTACAATACCTATGCTTTCATTGGCTTTTGCATGATGTTAAGCGCACAAACTTTTTAGATTCATAAACTTTGGGTGCTCTGTATTGCCAATGACTACTAACCTTTTTTTCTATAGCCTCATATGCTTTCTTGTATAGGGTGGTTCAAGAAATATTCTCAAAGTAAGAAAAAAAAGTCCAATACTGTTGGATAGAATGAAATTGTGCCACAGGTGTGTCTGTACCTATAGCAAGGCTATGTCAGAAAGTTCAATTTCCTTTGAGCCAAATTTTTGAAAATATTCAAAGTATTGTTGTATAAGTACCCTCTAAGCTGCTCAATTGCTGTATTTATTTAGGCTTGATTCAGGAGTTCCCAGGCATCTTGATACACATGTTGACACATTCTTTCCCTTTCATGATAGTTCTCAAGATTTAAGTAAGATGAAATTATTAGTTAAGTCAGGTTGTATGCAGTCAGGACAAAATGCATTTCTGACTTTATGTGACATGAGGTTCGTAAATGAATCTAATATCAATCTGGTGAATTATTGGTCTTGGGAAAGCACATGATAACATGTGTATAAAAGGGCTGAAGGGCTGTTCATGATGAAGACCACCTCATCCAGTATGTTAAAGAAGCCCAGGAACTCCTGGATCAAACCGAAATAGGTGATCAGTTCAGAGGATGAATTGCAGTGTGCATTGAGCAAGATGGAGGCTACATTGAAATTTTGCTACAGTTGCTGGAGATTTGGCACATTAAATTAAGCTCTGTTGACGTGTAGTATTGCTGATCCTATTATCATGCTTTTATTAACCTTTACACACAGAGCATTTCCAAATTGAAAAAGAACATGTAAACAGAAAATTTTGAATTTGCTATATATTCCAAGATTTACTCATAAATGCTGTTTTCAAATGTAGCAAAATTTGCATTTTTCCAATTTCATGCTCTGTTCGAATTTGGAAACATTGAATGTGTAAAGTTTAACATTTTATTTCATGTAACAGTCTTGGATATTTTATTGTTTGTTGTGGAGTCCAGGATTTTTTGGACCATCCTGTTCAACAATCTCTGTGCAAAGAGAGTATACTTACAAGGCTCCTGTAAAAGAATCTCAGCTTGTCATCACGACAACTAACAGGTACAATTCTATGGTTTATATGACTTTATCATTAGGTGCCAGAGGATGTCTATATGGATCCCAACTCTGCTACCTGTTGGCAAGAGTGCCCTTCAACAGTTCTGCTGGGGATATAGGAGGAAAGCTTGTGCTTTTAGGTTCTCCTATGTTGGAGGCTATACCAGGTCATGCCCCTGAATCACATATTGCCATGAGTGAATTGTATGAGTATGGAATGCAGTTGGGTGATCCAAGCTTCAGTCTCCCTCACCTTGTGGTAAGCTTTCACCAGCACCTTTCTCTGCTGCCAGTGAAACATGCATAGAGGACTTCTGTCTAGATGTCACTACATCATTGGTGCCTTCTCTTCCAGCCATTCAAGATGCAGAAGGTCATAGCTCTGTTGGACATTGGCAACACAGAGGCTGCATTTGATTACATTCAGAGCATGGCAGAAGTTGTTCTCCAACATAGATTCTCATTCCACTTTGAGAAGTCACTTCTTTTGGATATGGTTAGGCTTGGTGAGCAGCTGAAATCCATCCGCATGGAGTTTGCTCATCCTGAGCTCTTTCCAGAATGGCTCCTCAATTTAAGGACTTTTGTGGAACAGGTATGTGGAAGTTATCTTGCTGCCATGGTACAGTGCTATATCAGTAAGGCATGTGGTGAAACATTTTGCTTTAGGGAGGATTGCCATCTCAGCATGCACTTGAAGATGTCTCACATCCTCAGCATGAAAGTGCAGTTGTTGAAGAGGAACTGAGTGAGACACAAGAACAGACACAGGCAGCAGTGGATACAAGCTTACCAGGTCCACTGCAAGGACAAGATCATCTGGAGTATTCAAGCACCCAAGAATCCTCCTACATAGGATACTCTGATGGTCAAGGTGCTTCTCTTGAGGAATCCCAGCAAGAAAATGGTGTGGGGTTCCTTCACACACCATTCTTAAATCAAGTCCCATCAATGCGTGAGTCATTGTCATCTCCTTCATATTAGCCCTGCACAGCCCCTTTTCTGACTAATATGCCTCCACACTTTTGTTTAGAATCATATTTCTTAAATTAATTTTTCTGCTAAGAATCAGGCTCAAAACCATTTATTCCCTCACATGATGAAGTTATGCATGTGTCAAATTCATTGAAGCTCTTAACTCTACACAGTCTGTGTAAGGAACTTTTATATTACATTTTCTGGTGTCTCTGGCCAATTTCAGATCAAAATACAAATAATTCAGCTTATTGTATCTGGCACTTACATGTTCCTAGCTCATTACAGTGAGAAAGGGATTAAAGCTGATAGGAATGTGACGTTGCTGAATCAAGTCTGCTGATCCATGTGTTATCTTCCAGCTCCCTCCCTAGATGAAACTAGCAGACATGTCTTGAGTGATGGACATTCATTGATGGAGGGACATGCACAGCAGGAAACTCCATGGTCAACTGGAAATTCTTATGAGGGCATGTTGCCATCTGTGCCTTCCTTTCCCAATGGCACATCCATGGAACATCTGTCACAGGAACAGCAGTTGAATGTCTACCCTGAATCAACTTCAGTACCTACTACTCACCAGCAGTCTTTCAACTACTGGGATGCCATGACCAGGCCCCCAGCATCACGCACAGTGAGCTGATTTCCTGTAATTGTAGCCTGATCTCAGACATTATCTTGATTTTTCTGTCTAGCAAACGGTGCTCAAACAATGTGGACCATCTTAGAAACCTGGTACATCCATTGATTTCCAGACTGCTGCAGCAAACTTGCATGCAAATGATCCCTTGGCCCAATACCATTCTGCCCCACGTGTACCCTGTCCTACAATAGACTCCCTACATCCTAAGAATGGATCTTTGTGTCTGCTTGGATCAGCTTTGCAACACTGGTCTTCTGTCCCTTTGCCTGCAGCATGTCAGATTCCTTTTTGCTCATCAGTTCCTTCTGGAGACTTATCCAACCCAGTCTTGCCCATTTCCTCATCCATCCCATTTCATCTGCCTGGTTGTAATACCCCTGTGACCCATCATGCTGCTGAGTACAGGCATCCTCTCATGTCTGCTAAGGAGAAGGAGCATGAGGTTTCAGAGAGAATTCATATTACTGCAAAAAAGGTGGCAATCAAAGTGAGGCAAATGCGTCCTGTGCGCCTGGTCTTATCTCCGACTCCATCAACATCTTCTGAAGACACTGCAAGTGGAGATCACATTGCTCCCAACCAACCAATGTGTGCACAGCATCTGTTGCAGGTCCTGGGCTCCCCTCTGGTTTGCACTGGAGCAAACCCTGCCTTATCAAGCAACTTTGCTGCCGACCCTGAAGTTATTTCTCAAGATGCCCTGGCTGGGGTTATACCCTCTTCTCCAAAAGTCCCAATTCAGCGACAGATCTCAAGAATGGAGAAAGGAGACAATGAAGAGGCCAAGTCTGTCTGTATCCCCAGGAAGAAGAGCATGCAATCAATGACCTCATCAAAGCAAACTCTGTCTGAGAGCTCTGGTGAGACGTATGGCTGGTCTGCATTATCAGAAGCAGCCTCAGATGAGGAAGAAAGTTCAGCTGTACCCCTGGTATCTCAGAAAATGTCCAAGGTTATGATGGCCAGATTTCCTGGTTTTGGTTCTGGCAGGTTTTATCCTTGGTTGTGACACTTGTGCTGCAATGTACTTCCTCTGTCATATTTTTTGGAGCTATATGAATGTGTATTATTTAGGATGCTTGCAGATTCATTCTCATGTCCTGAAGATTTGTGTGTTGCATTTTTGTTTCTCTTGATTGTAGCTGTTCCTTAAAGGAACCATTTTGATCTATGAAGTGCATGCAGAAAGCATTTACCCCTGTGGGGTGAATACTTTCTGCAGCTCTATCTTTCAGTTGCAGTATTGTAATTATTGAGTGCTTGAATATTTATTCTATACCTGTGTAAAATTTGTGAAGGTGTAAAAGAAACATAGTCATTCATGTACTCACTATGACAATGCTGCTCCTGATGAAGATGAGGGACTTGAGCCACAGTGATTTGTACATTTTGAATGCACTTTCCAGCATGCCACCTGCTTTTTTTTATTGACATCCAAAGTTGATTTTATTAGGCTTCTTTTTTTTTCTTTACAATCTTATGCTTCTTATAATTTTTATTTCCTTGGTTCTGTATTCATGAGAATTGCATTATGCTGTAAATACCTTTACTACTACAATCATTCCACACCTGACAAGTTCTCTGTATATTCATAGGCATCAGTGTCATCAGTTCATTCCACTGGCAGTGGAGAGCGACGTCCTAGTGGTGGTACCCTTCTGTCTGACCGCCGCCCAAGCTTTGGCAATAAACATAGTGGTGATTTTGGGAGAAAGTCAAGTACAGGGAGTGGAGGTGGAACTACTAACAATATGGGTGGAGTCTCTGATGAAAAGATATCCAAGGAGAATAATCTAGTCTCCTCTGATACCTCATCCTCTGGGAAGAAGGGTGTGGGAGCTGGGTGGTTTGGTGGCTTCTTCCGAATTCCAAAACTTCCATCGAGGCCCAAGAATCAGATGATTCTTCCTGCAGACACCAATCCTGCTGTAAGTCAAGAAATGTTTATGCATCTGTCATATTCTATTGCTTTTGTCTCACAATTTTTTTTATTACCAGTGTATTCTTCTTTTGATCTCTAGATTGTTTGGGATGAAAAACTGAGACGATGGGTAAACAAGGATGAGCCAGAGAGTGAAAGTAACAAGCCACCCCCACCCCCTCCTAAAGACACTGAGCTTGCAAGTCAAAGTCTTCAGACTCAAGCTGAACCTCAGCCTCAGAGCCTCCCACCTGCATCGGCTCAACTGTCTGCTTCTGCTCCATCTGGTCCAGTTGCATCTGGCACTCCTGTTGAACTGTCCTTGTTACCAGAGGAACTTGTTCAGCATAAATCTGACATGCTTCAGGGACAGCACAATCAGGCCATCCAGGGTCCTTCTCAACCTGCTGCATCGCCACCAGTCAGCAATCGCTTCAAGCGCCAGAGAGGTTCAGCTCCACTATCTTGTCTCTTGAGAATGTGTTTAGTGTATTCCTCAAAATTGAAATAAAACATATACCAATTATTTTGCATTTCTAAAGGTTTTTTTTTTACTTCACAGGTATGAGGCCATATGTTGATGTGTTCAACAAAGGTGGAGGCTCATCAAATGCAGCCCCAGCACCCATCCCTCCAGTGCTGCCTCTTGCATCAACAAATCTTCCTTCAAACTTATTCATTCCACCTCCTTGTAAGTATTTGCTCTGAAAGAAGTTTTCATATTTGAGTGATATCTATATTTTGACCTTTTTGATTGTCTTGCAGTGGAAACTGGCACAGAACCAGTAGATTTTGTCTCTTCCCCAAGGGAGGATTCTGCTACTTCTGAAGGGGTGAGTTGTGAATGTCTGAGTTGTGCAAAAACAAGGTTTAAATGTTTTCAGCACCTCTCGAGTTTAAAAAAATTATCCTTTTGGATAGGCGAGTGGTGAAGTGGATCAAGGGGGAGAGGTTCAAAGAGGTCCCATATTCGTTGATCCAGCATCATATGCCAACAGAGAACCCATGATGTTGTCTTCCAAGGCTCGTGTCCTCAAGCAGCCTTACCCCACCCGCCAAGGATACTGATGATGCCTTTCATTAGACAGAGAGACATTTGTATGAAGGCTGGTTCAAGGGAATCCGCAAATATTTCACTCCGAGTTGTGATTTCATCTGAATGAGAGTGCATGTGTGTAGTTGTTCTGCACTAGAGAGGATTTGATGTGAGAGGAGGAGTTTAGAAATTTTGAAGCATTTGGCTCAGATGCTCTGGCCAAGTCCCCGTTTGCCCATGTTCACACCATGTTCTATTTTGCGTGATATCTCCCAGGTTGAGTTAGTGATTCAAGAAGTGAGGAAGAAATTTTAAACTATCCTGTTTGTGAGGCAAAGGTATTGATAATATTATATTACAAGTACTATTTTGTGAAAGTTGTTTATTTTAGTTTGGGATCCCATATATGCACTGCTTCTTTTCTTCTCTTTGGATCCTTATGGCTCCTTTTCAAGGTGATTGGGTTCATAAGAGGAAGAGAAATTCTTGTCTTGTATTTTTTCCCAGGTCATTTTTGTGCTAGAAATGTCTGGCAAAATTATTTCTCTTCCGAATGATTACAGCATTGCAGGGATTCTCTTGCATGTGGACTGTTTCACTTGTGGCAATGGGGTTTATCAAATAAAGATCTTAACTGTAGTTCTCTTAGATTCTTTCACTGTGGGGAGCCATGACCCCTAGTAATATTGACTTGTAAAGAGTTATCAATACAAAAACTGATCTGCTGTAAGTGTAATATATTGGAATAGATCTGGGATGAACTTGGAGATGGATATAACCATCAAAGGACTTCACTCTGCTTTGCAAAGGCCATAGAAGGTAAATGACATCATTTATCACATTTAATAAATAACATGAACTGCATTGCATCGTTTTTTGATTTATTATCACCCCAAATTGCTAAGTAAGAAATAGACATCCCTTGCTTTTATTTACACTAGGTTTGTAGATATACCATAGGCAAGAAACAAGTCCTTGGTTAGAAACTCTCCCATGATAGCCATCTTAGTATTTAATTCCAAAAAAAAACATCCCTCTGGCAATCTTCTTGGGTATATATATAGCTCCTTCTCCCCTTTTTATTGCTCAGAATCTTGTGCAGCAAAAATATAAATTTCTTATGGATGGAAAGCTGCCTGTCCCATGAATCTTTCCATCAGGATGCAATGAGAGGACTCCTGATATGTTGATGTGGGAAAGATAGAAGGTTCTATCTACACTGCTTAAATTTTTTTAAACAATTCATTTTCCCTTTTTTCTTTTTAGGTGAAATGAAAATGTACTTCAGAAAACTTTTTGCCCATTTTGGATCCTAGACCTTAAATAGTTGTTGTAATCTCTGTCAACAGTCAACATGACCCACCACTGTGGCACCCTATTTTATTATTACAAAGGGATATTCTGTTGAGTTTTTGACAATTTAGCAAGGAGTTATTGATGATAAATACCTCCACCTGGTGCAAAGTGTCCCAATGATTTATGACTAAATACAGGTCAAAGGTGACTGCTGCCTACTGGCACTCTGCTTGGGTAACCCCACAAGAACTGATGAATTCTATAAATCATTATTTCTCTTTAATCTATTGGAATACCATTTAAAATGACATTTTTCATCTAGAAACACTGATTAATTTGGCACACTTGGCCACAGGTCCCATATTAAGTCCCTATAAACAATATTACGTTTTACTTTTATGCTTATAATGCACTTTTGTTTCTGGTTTTTACTTGAGTTGGTCACTTCCAAATGTTCTTTGCCAGTAAAGTAATTTTAAACACCAGTCATGTCAATTGCTGGCTTTGTACACAAATGGGTTAAACTTAGGTTCTAGGTGAAAAGTGGGTCTGAAAGATATATGCAAGGAGACAACTGGGGGATGGCTTTTTAATCATGGGTTTATTTAGAGGTACACCATACAACAACTTTGCAACACATGGGCAGCATCACACATTATGTTTTAACTAGATCCTATGAGAAATGACTGCTTCAACATAACGTGAGAATGAGGCAATCAGGCAAAATGATTTGACTTGATTTGGCCTTCATTTCATAGACTCATAAAATGGGTGTTCCACCTAAAAAAAATGGGAATTAAAAAAATGCAGTTCGAGTAAGAATTTTTCAGCACACACGATACTTCAATGTCAGATATGAATCAATGCAGAGGTAAAATGAAACATGTAATGTCAGTGGCCCTATTTTCCTACCTGAAATCACTATTCCTTTTTTATGAGATAATCAAGGAAGGAAAGAAATTTTGCATTTTCCATGTCTACTCACTGCTTTTGAGATTATTCACGAAGTGCCATGACATCAATGGCAACACCCAATGATGGGTAATGACATCAAGTTGCACAAAACTGACTAGACACATGCAAAACCCCACAAGTTTACAGGCAGCATACAGCCAAGGCAACATATTCTTGCAATGTAAAAACAGCATGACATTTCTCTGTAAAGGTCATGCATCTAAATCAAAATTGGTAAGTATACTGCAATAGGGTTCAAACTTTAGTTAATAAATTGGCATTTAAAGGCTTTGGCATATCCAGTAGTGGTAGAATTTGCACTAATCTCTTGAAACATGCAGAAAGTTCCTGTGGTATTAGCAGGCTTGCCAATAACCCTAGATCAGATTTTGTGCCTTTAGCGTTTCATATGGATGTAACTCTATGAGTGATGCCATTATTGGGTATCAGATCTCAGAAGTTCTCAGGAAAATTTTTAGGTAACCTCATTCAGATGAGAGATGCAACAAACAAATGCACCAAAACCAAATAGCTAGGATCCCTGTCTGCAACTAAGTAGTGTGAATAAGTCATGCTTCATGCAAGACTCAACTTCTTTGGTGAGTAGTGCTTCATGGTGAGAGTTGGAGATGGCACTTTCATGAACATGACTAGAATCAAATTCATTTGCTCATGATAGTGAATCATTCTGTTTTTTAATGTGAGAGCAATAAAGAAGAAAGGAGGGAAGGAAAATTATCACCTCATCAGCCTCAGACTGAATTTTTCATACCATATTTGAAATGGTATTTTAATTGTTTTTTATTTATATTTTATATGTTAGTTTGCAATGAAGAAAAGAAGCAATGAAACTTGTAGAAAAGATGCACGATTATATGAGTCACATCATAGTTAGAACAGCAGTGTGTGATTGACATTTTCAGTACAAAAGAAATTGGTGGGTGTGAAAGTAAGAAATAGAAAAGGTTTTTCTCACAATTGTGAAGCAATTGTGGGAAATGTTACATATGCTTTTCTAGTAATCAGTTTTGCATGATATATTGCTAAAAATGATTAGGATATTATTTGGAGGCTTGAACCCTCTTGAAGTTTCTTTTACATTCATATCTAACATTGAGTGCTTTAGGCAAGCTACAGTATAGGAGTATCAATAGATTCTTTGCCAAAATATTTTTGAAATATTCTCCATAAAGAGTTCATTTGATGTTTGTAGTGGTTAAGCATTAAACCCTTTCCAAGTCTAATGACACCAGGCACTTTACGACAGAATTGTTATATGTATATATCTGTCTACCTTGGGGGGACAAGTCCACCTGAGTTCTTTTGTGATACTATGAGACAATTGAGACCCATGAATTAAGATTTTAGCACTTACAGCTTCCTGTATCAGTCACTTGAGCATGTGCTGCATTATTGTAGGACAAAGTGAGACATTTTGAGATAGTAACAGACTGCACAACCTCAAGTACCATATTTACTCAAGTAAGGTGCACCACCATGTTGCATGATGCACACCCACTTTTGAGGCCCCAATTTGTGTAAAAAACAGATTTCCTGTGTATAAGCTGCACCTCCCTATTTTGTAGCAAAAAGTGTCAGGGACAAAGGTGTTGAATAAGGGATGGTCGTGAGGTTGGTCAAGCCTACTTTCCCATTCACTGTGATGACCTTTCACAACGTAGGGCACAGTCACTAACATTTGTTTCATTATCTGTGAAAATGGATAGAAATGTTGGGCCAAGTCACATGGCAGGAGAAAAATCAAAGTGATTCAGGAAGTGAAGGTATCCATGCAATAATTAATAAGACATCGGGGAAAGCTGCAAATGGAAGCAGATCAAGGAAAAGGCAAAATTGAGCAGGACACAAACAAATCTCATGGCCTTTGGTGGGGAAAAAGGGATCATTTCCATTAATCAAGAAGGAAGTGGCTGAATATGTAAAAGAGAAAGTCCATTCTCCTGTAATAAAATCCTCAAAGCTTACAGTTTAAACATTTAGCTTCATTCTGGCCTCGTTGGAAAACCTCAGGGGCTCAATAATTTCCCAGAGACATGATTGTCTTTGGAAATGCCCCATCTTGGATAATGAGAGCTCCCTGAATGAATTCTCCACACCACCAGACATCTCAGTTTCCAATACAGAGTGAACTGTGTGCAGATTGACATAGCCATTCCCCATTTACCGTTTTTAGTATTATCATTATTTTATATTTCCCCTTCTTACCAACTATAGACACTGTTTCTGCCTCAATAAATGACCAATGAATTATAGGTGTGCTTGAAAAAAAAGTTTTCCCCCCCCAAAAAAAGACATTTTGTATCCCAAGCATAAGGCACACCCCCTCATCAACCTCAGTAAAATATGCATTTAAAATTCGCCTTATACATGAGTAAATATGGTACTTAACAGTAAATATTGACATGAAAGTGAATACTGCATAAGAGAGAGATGTCATAGAATGTCCTCATAAAATCATCAAATTTGTAGGTTAGATTAGATGAGAGAATTAAAAAGGGGGATGGAATTGATAAATTCACAATAATGAGCTGCATTTCACCCATTAACCTTCAAGAGCCTTATTTTCAGGTCTACTTAATATAAGCTTCTTACCATCTTTTCATATTGTTGATTTCATGGGTCTTTTTAGCATCATGAGACTAAATGCTCAATGCATGTGTCTAGGAGACAGGTACAAGTGATTTTGATTCCTGCTCCTTTTTAAAAGTGATTTTATAACTTGAAGCAGCTTGTCTTAGAATTGGAAAGGGTTGTTTTAAGTTATTTTTTAATTTCCATCCTCTCATCTCCTCCCATCATGATATTCTGTGTCTTTTGAAGTTTGCAGATTTTTCTTGTCACTGTCTTTGCATCAGGCAGAGCTGCTACCCATGGTGGATGTTGAAAATATATTCCTCTTTTCTTACAATGGCAAAGAATGTTATCTCCCCCTGGATGTGTATAGGACATGGAAAATACTCCCTTGCTGAAGGGTTAAGCATAAATACCAATCATAATTGGTATTCTTCAATCATATAATCACACAGCTTCAAGATGCTGAATATGGTGATGTGTTTCCATCAGGTGTGGATTGGAAAAGGGCATCCCACATCGGAAGGAGCCCTTGACAAGATTGGGATTGGGACCTCGACTGAGACTTGGATCAGATCCCTTTGCCAAATGAATCCCTCCAGCAGCTTTCTGCAAAAGATCTTTTCTGGGGCCCACATGCAAATCTGCATCTGGACCTGACCAAATCACATAAGTCTTCCTAGAAAAAGAAAAAGAGAGATGAATCAATCAGTTTGATTTAAGTGGGATTTGATTAGGGATTTTCAGCTCTTATCAGAACTCACAGGAGCAAAGTGTCACTGACTCCTTTTCGTAGGGCAGGATTTGGTCCTTTTGCTCCAACATGATTCTTGGAGAGATATACCTTCTTAGGTGCCTCCTGTTTCCTATCAGATTGTACACAGAGACATTAAAGATTTTAACTTCATAACTCCAGCAGCATTATTGAAGATTGATCTTTTCAATAGATTAAAACAGAGCCCTTTTTTTTTTCAGTAACAGAGTTACTTAACAATATATAGTGGAGAATTATAATGGACTTCCAAACCATCATCATGTGGACATTGGGGTCTACTTGAACCTTATAGAATTGTGTAACTTCTTCAGAAGCCCCTGTATACATTCTGTGGTTACCCAAACTCTACTCTTGATCCCATACATGCTCCTAAGAGGAATCTCAAGATTAAATAAAATTACCCTGACCTCCATTCTAGTAGAAACTTCCATAGGGGCCCCAATCCAACTTTTAATCTCTTAAGATGAACTGACAATGCTGATGGCATTGTTGAGTAGTTGAACTAGTTTCAATCAGTTAATCTAATATTTATACACTATTTAGTAGCTAGTTATAACTGGGATGTTCATGGATTTGTTGATCTACTGGTTAACTCTTTGAAGCATTAGACTTCTTAGACAAAAAATTCTCTACTTGCACAAAATATTACTTATAACTCCTGAAATTAAAATTAATTTTAAACCAATCAACCAGTATATAAATTAGTAAAGATACATGAAAACACACATAAAATAAAATTACTACTAGTTACTTTTAAACTATGATGTAGTTTATACAATGTTTATACCACTGTGGATGTTGTAGTTGTCTAAGCATGATACATTTTTTTATTTTTAAAATAGTGGTACAAAAAGTGTACCCCTGTGCTTCAAAGAGTTAAAACAGTGAACTAATTATAATTGAAATCTGCAACTTGTTCACTCACTATCTAATGAAGAAACTTATTTTTATATTGCTGGATGACTCTTTCCCCTTTCCTTGGCAAATACAGACAAGTCACCCACAAGGCCTTCCAATATTGGCAATAATGGGTATGCTACATTAACTCAGATGGGATTCACAAGGTTGGCTGTTGTTCCAGAGTCAGGGCACAGTTATGGCCCTAAAGCCTCTAGTTCCCAGTACCTTAACACACAGTATTGTACATAAATAACATTAGGCTTACTGTTTGACAGTATGAATGTCATACAGTAAAACTTTTGTTAAAATTCACTACTAGTTTACTAGCTAGTTATAATTATTTACCGAGGAACAGGTGAATAGTTAATGGTGAACTATTTCTTCAAACTAGTTGCCCAAGCACAAGTACCAGAAACCAACCTTGATGGCTCTGAGGGGATGACAGGCAACTTTTTAGGTGAATCAGTAGCAGAACCTGGGAGTCCACGCTTGGGAGAGCCATTCACTCCATGCTTAGGAGAGCTTTGAAATGAGGCCCGAGGGAGGCGAGGGCTTCTATGCTTGGGTGAGTCATGCATTGCATCCCCTCTGAAATGAAAATTCATGTACGAGGTATGTATTAGCCAAGTGCATTTCTCACTATTATTATAACTCAAATTACCTCTGTTCAAAATGGAATAGGGTACTCACACTTGGCGCTTCTCACGTTCCATCTCTTGCATTTCATGCTTGACATCTTTTAGGATCTTATCAGTCTGTTGAGAATCATAACGGGTGCTCTCCAAGGCCATGTTCAGCACAGTCACAGAAATGTCTCGATACTTCTCTTGAAATCCTTTCTTTACTGTAGTAAAATAAACACCAACCACATGACAAAGTCCACAAGCTCACCACATTATATCACCTGTCACAATTATTTCAACATCATTTCTATCATACATTACTCAAGTTTGACATTATACTGGTACAGTATCACATCACAATACTCTCGTTCCACAAACTTCAAAAGCAACTGATATACTGTACAAGCAATAATTGGCACCATGGAAGGAGAAACATGTACATTGAGCATGCCATAGAATCTGTGACAACTGCAGAATCAAAATGCAGCTCAAATGGAGCATATGAGAAGTCATGTGACAATGATGAATAAAAGAAATTCAATTCCAGATTTTTGCCAAGAGGACCAAATGCTCCATCATGTCACAAACCTTAGTTATCATGCAATGATTCAGATATCCCCAAGGTAAGGACAACTTGACCCGTACTTCAAATTGACAAAGAACACATGACAATGAGTGGAATACCGTGAAAGTAAGAGAATAAATCCACTCACTTGTTCGTTTATCATCTTCTGATATTATCTTGGACACAGGAGAGATAACGTCAGAGGGCTTATCTTTCTTTGCAAGTGACTTTGATCCAGGAACTGGTGTGTCACGCTTGGCATAACCCAGTTCTGATAAACGTTCACTCGCTTCCTGAACGTTGTTGTCGCAACCAGAGAGAAGGTCAAGGAGGAATGTCTCCTCTGCACTTGGATATACATTCTTCAGGTATCTGGAGTGAAAGTCAAATCAAAATACCTCCTGTAACTCATACATTCAAACTTTTCACAACGTGAACTCTAAGGACTTGTGCCAAGATTCCTACGTTAATATTGGCACTGACCTACCATTACAACCCACCTTAGCTTCATTTTAGGAGATGAATGGGGTTTAGGCTGGGTGAGGCTGCGGAGTGGAGTGATGCTGCCAGTGGATGTGTTCCTCAAGGACGGTGATTCCTGGGTGGATGAAATATTTGAAGCAACTGATGGACCTGAATCCCTTCTTTGTCCGGAACCAGGTTGTACAATGGGATGATGAGCCACCTGCAATGCACTTATCACCACGTTCTCCCTCACATGGTACCTGCAAACCAATCAGATATTGATACTCTCATCAAACCCTAAATTTCTAAGGTTACCAAAAAGTGTTATTAAATATTTCATTATCAAAATATTAAATATTATTAAATATTTCATGTCATTCATCTTCGATAGTGTTCAAGTGCACTGTGGTGTAGCCTATAGAGCTGTCTGTGACAAAATGCATCCAAATGGCTCAAATTCTAAAAAATCCCACTCTTTCGGAAAAGAAAAAGATTCCCCATCTCAGATAGCCACAAATCCCAGAGTTGACAGGTTTGACAGCTGGGCCAGGCTATCCTGGGAAGCATGACATCTTGATAATTAACAACCTGAATCCCAAGAAAGCGCCATTCAAGACTGTAGTCGAAACATGGCTTTTTGAGGAGAGGAAAGTAAGGGAAAGAGGGCCTAATTATGACAAATGAAATGAACAAGCTCAGCTCCTTCATCGATTAAAATTGTTCTTTTCTATGACTAAACTAACCAATTTTTTTTCTTTTTCTAGACAGAGTGGTAGGCTGGATAGAATCACTTGGCAGGCCGGATTTTGCCCACCCTCGCTCTATGACACAAACTGGAGCAATTTCAAGAAACTCTGGAAAATTCAATGATCAAATGAAATACTGTGGCTCACTTCTTCAACAGTTCACGGATGTGATCTTCAGAGACTGTAGGGAACATGCGCTGAATCCTGTCTACTGCTTCCTCTGTTCTGTCTCTCGGGCCTTCTCCAGTTAAAGTCTTATAGCTGACAGTGGTTCGTGTCTGCTCTGAACGCAGTGAAGGTTCTACAGTTCCACCAGTGCCTGATGCATAGAAATCAGGAGTTGCAGTTCGGTGCGAGGATGATCCTAAGAAGAAACAAGAAATATATATCATGTATACCATAGATCACGAAGCATCTTTTCCTGTGGGCACAAATGACAAAAAGAAATCAACCCTGTAATAAACTACTTGGAGCATATCAAATTTGAACTATTAGGTCTAATTTGGGGGAGGCAATGCACTTCCAGACAAATATTCTCAAAGAGAAGAATCATCTGTGTTCCAAGAGTTTCAAATGCACTCACCATAAGACAGTGAGTAATCTGAACTGGGCTCAGAAGTGAGTTGGGAACTGGGAGACAGTATATCTCTTTCTTCTTCCTTCTTCCATACATCATTTTGCTCTCTCCCTCCTTGATGATGGTGTGATTGATGGGAGGGCTACAGTAAGAAAGAACATCAATGCCCTATCTATAATAACTAAATGCAGCATAAACTCTGTACTGGAAATTGAAGGCCTTAACAGGAGTAAACTTGCCATTGGGCAGGAAGTTCAAGAGCCCTTAACACCTTCCATCCATGGAGAATGATAACCTTTTGTAACAACTCCTGTTTCACTAAATTTGTGATTCTGTTTCTGTTGCTGCTCTTTGCTTATTCTATGAAAACCATGGCACTATAACTTCTGCTTCATGCAACTCAATTTTTTCAATTTATTCAATTGACCTCTTCCACTTAGGCCTTAAGTTATCATTAGGCCTGGTAATTGCACAGTCAAATGGAATGCATGAAGAATACTTCATTTAGTCACACTTAAAAATATAAAAAAAACCCTGGGATCTTCCTTGCCAACACATTAATAATATATGAGAGAAAATTAAGATATATCAGAGTCAGAGTCAATTTATGATGAGTTTTTTCGGATATGAACATATTTCTTAGCCAAAAATATTTACTTGCATTAGGCTAGCATTAACCAGGTCTAAACCTAGTAGCTTAAACCACAAAAAATCAATACTTCAAAATGTGTAAAATAAACCCTGCCCTGCCTTGAATTGGAATGACAGAGGCCTTTTCCAAATACTTCCATGATGATATGGAAGGACACTCATTTTCACACTTTCTACTTGGTCTCGCTAGAAGAACAATGTAGGTATAAGTACCCTTAACACTTTGAGCCCTGCAGCCATCATATGACATCCTATGCCCATAGTGCATTCAAATTGCCAGGGCTGAAAGTGTTAACATGGACCTCTGATTGGTAACCTAAAAATGGACACTTGCATGGACCTAAATACTGTGGAAACAATTATCCCATCACCATGAAAGGAAACATATCTAATGGAAATTTGCATAAAAACATGCACTTATATATTTGGTATAATCATCAAAATAGTTCATCACTCAAAAACTTGGAAGGGGGAGGGGAGGAAGTTGGGAGGGATTCTAGGATACTATAGGGTGTCCCATGAAATGTGAAATCATTTGTTTATTGAATAATTTTGGTAATACAACAATGTTTTTGGTTTTCTTTTTTCAGATTATTGAATGATCCTTAAAATTTCATTTGATAAAACTCAGTGGGAAATTGCATTATGGATGAAGACAACAGGATGGTGCACCAGCACATAATGCACAATTGACAACGGATTTCTTACATGAGCATTTTGGAGAAAGAATCATCTCCAAAAATGGCCCACTTCCATGGCCACCATGATCTCCCAATTTAACAGCTCCAGACGTTTATCTCTGGGGAAGCCTATCATACCTATGAGGTTAGTGACACTCTTTGTTTCATATTCTTACACAGGTGCCCTTTGACAATATTTGTAAATTAAATGCATTCACATTCTGCAGGAAACCCATACTTTATCACACTAAACTAAGACTGATGTGAGTAATAGACATATAAAATTATGATCATAGAGACATATGCAATATAATTAATTGATGAATACAAGAAAGGGAGCCCATGCAGCACATTGCACTTGGCCCTCCTCATCAACATCAATTTGAATGGAACTCAACAATAAGGAAGCCAAGCAAGCTTTCTCATAGATGCAGAACTGATTTGCACAGGAATATTGTAACTTCAACCCTTTCTTTTTCTCAAACTCAAAGATTTTCAGTTATCCAAGACCCACCCACAAGCTTATTATACGTATGTGAATATTCACAAATAATAAGAAACTTGCAAAATAATTCAAAATTTTTAAAAGTTAACATATACAATTACTGATGTGTCCCAAAAACAGGAATTATGCTACATAGCTAATGCTGACATATATCATGATGGTGTCAAAATTCAGAATTACAAGGACAAGGAGCTCATGAACAAGACTAAAACTGAAGTGCTCACAATGAGTCACCGTGGGCTAAACCAATACAACACAGGCCAGTGCAGAATTTGGTATTAGGGTAGACTTATCAAGCCAAGCCAACCCAGCTGATCTAGCTTAAGCTTCCTATGTCTAGTCCCTACCTTCTCTTGAGATGGGCTCCTGGAGTGAGATCTGGATGCTTTCACCGTAATCCTGGGGTCGTTCCAAGAGGTAGTTTTCGTGGCGTGATCAATGAAATAACTAGAAGGGAAAAAAGGCAAAATATTTAGCCTTAGAGCCAGAAATCGGGCTCTTTATTGATGCATACTCAGATTTTACTTTATACTTTTCCCAATTTAATACATTTTTGGATTTTTGGATGTGTTTCCTTAGGCCTGAGTTAGTCTATAAAATTAGCACACTTACTTTCTCCCAGTTCGTGGATCAAATTTCATCTCCCATCCTTGGGGGAGGGGGCCTGTGGCATAAACACTGCTCGGCATTTTTGTGGAGTGGGGCTAGCTACGCCTCAAGTCTGGCCTGGTACACTCATAAACCTGCCAAATTTGTCAAAGACTCACTGCTGACCTGCACAAATCATATGAGCTTTGAACTGGTCTAGCTATTAACAGTATGACATTCACCGGCATATATTGAGCACATTTGTGCAGCTACATCCGCAACGAGCACAAACGACTTGGGCAGGGACATTTTCAACCATGCCTGGAACATGCACATGCGCCAATCCATGCGTTCTTGTGCGTTACCGAGGGATGCGTTTCATGACAATTATGTGGCGCGGATGTGACGGGAAAGTACCCCAAGTACCAAGTAGGTGGTGGACTGCCAGCTACGTCATCAGGAAAGCTGATCGCCCACGTGTTTCATTTCCCATTTGCCGTCACCCACAGGCCAAAGGTGAAAGATTCTAGATAGCAACAAATTCAAGGATCCACCATGACATGCAGGAGACAATTTTAACTTCATACAGACAGATTTTCCGTAAACTTCTTGTTGGGGTATTTAGAAAAAAGGGCGTTTTTTCCCTCTCCCATTTTTGGTCAATGGGGAATTAACTCGAGGAGTGGGAGAAGAGAAAACCCTCTCAACTCACGAGCTTTACCATTCCTGACGAATTAAATTTCGAATTTAGTTACTTGGGGGAAAAAATCAGAATTAAAGCGGTAGTAGCTATGTCAACCATGGACAGGCAGAATTTAAAATATGAAAAAGTAGGGCTGTCGATTCGATTAGATTAATCGATTGAAGTATTAATCGCGATTTAAATCAAAAGTAATTAAATTTTAATCCCCCCCCCCCCCCCCAATCTACCCCTGAATGCCTCTTTTTGCCTTTACAACTTGACTGTAGTTGATAGTATTGCTAAACAGCCGAAAACGAATGCTTTACCGAGAGAATGAAATGTAATGTTTGCTTATAGAAGGTGCTCGTTTTTGCACTGCTCACTCTTCCTCAAAAATGACTTCTTTTTTTTTTTTTTTGAGGGAACACAAAAAGAGAGCTTTCTCTTTCAGACTATTCCAAACGAGAAGCTTCCTGACCCATTTGCATCCACAAGCGTACTGGTACGCATCCTGTATAGCCTTTCAGGCCTCGCGCGTCAGGCGAAGGTAGCAGCGGCCTAGAGCGACCGAAAAGTCATTGGATGCAAATGGGGAAAAGGATGTCGTAATGAAGAAGCTGCAAGGGAACGCGCAGAAAGAATAGGGGATTTGAACAGGGACACGGGGCACGAGAGGCAGGAAAGAGGATAATGTAAAGACTGGGGCGTGAGATGCGTACGTGGGAGAGGGAGAAAGCAGGCGAGAGAAGAGGAAACGAAGTGTGAAACCCTCTCCTATTCCTTGCTTTTTCCGCTTCTCCATCCTGTGTTGCTCGTGAATCGATAATGAATCTTTAAATTTCCGCGCAATGAAGTGTCACTGTATACCTCCAATCATTTAGGTTGCATTTTTGCATCCTTCCGGCATGGGCTGGCTAAATGGCAAAGAGCCTCAGTTCTTTGTTTACATTTCATTATTTATCTGGCTACGTTGTAATCATTCTCTCCCCGATTGGAACGTGTCACATGTAGGTTGAATGTATGAACGGATGTTTACTGCTATGTTAGCGATTGCATCGCCTTGAGTCACTTCCTGAGGTTCGCAGAGGTGTTGGGCATGACACAAGCAGAACCATGCCCAACGCCTAAGACATGATTCAAGGAGGACCTAAGGAATCGATTAAAATTCGATTAATCGTCCGAATAATCTATTAAATTTGTTAATCCATCCATAGCCAAAGAAAAGAAGAAAAGAAAGAAATAATGACAAATCATCATGCATCATGCAACATCCGTCAAAGGTCAGCGGTTCCCAAACGGTGGGTCGCGACCAACTGGACGCCTGAAGGAGGTTTGAAAACCACTGGTATAGGTCACTTGGGGAGTGGCAGATACACGGGCGGCGACTTATAAAGAGCTCAAGCTCCCCCCCACCCCACCCCGAGAGGAAATCAATTCCTGAAAAATAGCAGGCTTTTTTCTGTTAAGGCTCTCAGCCTTGGAAAATAGCTCATCTTCTTGCTTGTGACGGTAGTAGATGCAACAAAAACTATGGCATTGAAACTAAGGCATTGTTTCGAGTACAAAAGCTCCAAAGAAGTGAAAGGGTTCGCACAATGACGAAAAAATTTCACTTCATCACTTATTTCTCTTAAGCGTCCCTCCCTCGATGTAGCAAACCAGCTAATCAATGGATTCTACATACAGCGTGCTAAGTGATCTAACCTGTGCCTACTTAAGATCCAGTCAGATCGTGATATGCGAATGGATGGTCCAGCCGTGCGTCACAATCCATGGGTACGTATAAGTCGCATACTGTATCTGATCCCTGCTTTCCTTCTTGACCCTGCAATGCATGCCAAATCTTTACATGAATTTATTCGTCAGTTGCAATGTGAGGTGAAATGCTTTTTGCATGCAAATAAAATAATGGAGACCAACGATCATCAATTATTGGTCATTTTTAGTTTGAATAGCACCCAATCCGCGAGTGAAGCCCATAAAATATTTGACTGATCCCCAAAACAGTCTTAATGCTCTAGATGTCCAGTCAAGAAATGAACACCCCAGACAGCAACTTTGGCATCTCCTGATTTCATTGGTGGCCTTAGGATCAATATTGGTTGTCCTGTTGCTGTGCGGAGGCTTCGCAAGTTGGGCGGTCGGAAGCTCCAGGCACTAAAAATCCCAAAGCAGTTGCCAATTTTCGCTTGCGTGCTTTCCGGAAATTCATAGACATTTCGTCTGAATGGGCCAAGATATAAGGGTCTGGACCACACCTGGCAAACTCGTGTGGTTGCATAGAGCCTCTTGAATCCACTTATTACGCGTACTAATTCTTGGAGGGCATATTTCGTAGAAAATCAGGTATGAATTCTATCTCGATTTCAATCTGATGCACGGCAGACCTACGCGAAATTTTTGTTATTGCCTTAATAAGCGTTGCACGAAACGTCTAAGCTTTATCGAATGTTGAAGTTTCAGGATACCTTTTTTGGAAAACCCAAAACCCCAGCATGTTTCTCAACAAATCGCCGCCTATCATTACATAACATGCATCATTCTTCAGGACGTGGCCTGCAGGTCGATCTGGTTTTCCTGCCGCAACATTGCTCCCTTCGCCGGGAATCCATCTGTGAGGTGACTGGACCGCCTTCGACCCAATACCTTGGTTCTAATGAGGTAAGCTTGAAGAAGAAGGAGTTCCCTGGTTTGCGTCGACAATATCGAATTCCATACGTGTGACAGTTCCTTAATATCAGATGCTCTTCCTGTTACCCGTGAAGAGTGATGTTCCATCAACACGCGATGACATAACCGAAATCCACATGATTTGACAGTTTCATTTTTGTTACAATGATTGACCAATAAAGCAAGTCCTGAGTGCCTTTTCCTGTCGTATGTACCGGAACTTGATGTCCCTCATGAATTTCAGTTACCGATATCAGTTTTTGTCGTCTAAATCAGTGTTTCTCAACCGGTGTGCGATGTAAAGAATGGGGCTTCAATCAAGGTGTGCTGCTCATCAAAAAGGATGAGAAACTACCGTTTCTCATCCTTTAAATAACAGTAAATGACGGAATATGCGGGGAAATGTTGACATCCAGATACACAGGAAGCGAAAAGCAATACTTCCATTGGTCGAATCTCCTAGAGAGCATCTTCAATGTGCATTTAAAATTTTCAGACGGCAGTGGTTTAATTACGCAACGTCTGAACAACGTTGCTCGCTTTTCTTCAGGAAAAACAAGGTAAAAGAGTTGAAAATGGATAATAAATATAGGGTTGGAACTTTTCCTTTTTATATATTTTTTCCCCACGGAAATTAGCAAAGGAATAACTTATAGACCGCTATGCCGATTGAAATTAGTGTTTTCAAGCCCTTTTCCAAACAAGAAAGAAAATTCTTTGGAAAATTGGGTGGTTACATTATTGAGAAAATTAAGGCAAAGGTGACAAGTGACACGAGGAATCTGGAATTCTGAGCTTGTACTCGTATATCTCATCCACCAGCCTCTTTCTTTCTTTTTCCTCTCTTCCACAGATGAGTTGGGGGAAAAAAAAAAAACAAACCGTCAAGTCCTAAAACTGATGTTGCCTTATTTTGCTCCCTCTCAACTGCATACTTTCCATGAAATCGACATTCGTTAAATTAAATTTTAAAATGTTTCAATCCTAATATAGAAGTGGGTAACACAATCTACTGTGATACATCACCGCTTTTTGGTCTAATTCTCAGAGTTTGGCTTAACGCGACCATCTCAAAACGCTCGCCAGCATGTCGTCATAAAAGTTGAATAACATTAGTTATCAGAGTATTACATTTATCAATATTTTACAATTACTGCTCTTGCTTCCAGATGAAATTCAATGATAGACTGAACCTCTTTCTCGATATCCATGGGCTTTGCCACTTCACATCGACTCTTAAGTAGGGCTGTCCTGATGCATCCATCGATGAATGGATGTCATCTTCCATGGTTGGTTGTATGGGTGATATGGTTGACGGATAGCATGGTTGGTTTCATTACTCTTTGCGAAGGTCACACCTTCCCCTTGCACCCCGGATCACAAGCGTGAGATAATAAAAGCCGGATAGAGGTCCGCGCTCCAATCGCGGCGATATTTTTTATAACATGAACCCAAACCAACCATGCTATCCGTCAACCATATCACCCATACAACCAACCATGGAAGATGACATCCATTCATCGATGGATGCATCAGGACAGCCCTAATTTTCTTCGTTCTACACTGTCTTTGGACATCGGCGCCGGCAGATAGGAAACCTGCCGATGGTGCCAAACTGGCGGTTGCCAAAACATCGGTACAGCCCTCGAATAAGCAACGTCCACATTCACTTCGATTTCACCTTAGGTAGAAAAACGCCCCAAGTATAAAACGCCCTAAGGCAAGTTAAAAATTAAGAAAGTTAAGCCTGCATACTAAAGTGATAAAGTGATATAGAGAGGGGATTAACCAATGTCCGTTTCGAAATCAAGGGAGTATAAGAACAGTCCACTTCCGCAGCATGCACCTCAAGAGATTGAGCCGGAGACTGAAACTGACGTTAAAAAAATAATATTCTTGGGAAGTTCCCAGCCTTAAGCAATGCACTGGTTCGAAAAAGCCTGCTGAATAAGATTCCTGGACGAGGCAGTTCCAAACGAGATCTTTTTGGTAGTTGTGTGAAGATCCCTTGAAATGCTTTCCATGATCTCTCCTGGAATGCTCGTGAGACTGACCGGCCTGTAATTTTCCGGTTGGCTTTCGCCCCCTTCATTAAAATTGCTCAGACATTCGCTAGTTTTCCATTCCTTCGCACTTGACGAAGGGAGGGGGGAGGATCTATCTAAAGTGAGTGCGTGGTCGGTTTGGGTTCATGTTATAAAAAATAAGATTGTCAGGTTGGAGTTCGAACTTGATTTGGGTATGAAAATTGGCAACAAAAAAAAAGAGTTCGGGTTCTGTTCCATTTCCCTACAATTGGGTTCTTATTCCGTCCCATATCACTGTACTGTAATTAGGATTGGGTTCGCCTGAAAGAGGGCCATAGCTTCGACTCGCAACCGCTGAAACATTAATGAGCTCAAAGCAAACTGCGCCATTGCGCACATTGGTGCAACGCATTGCATTGCGACTTATTTATGGCGAAAATTTGTGAATTGACTTCTCAACTGTATAGAATTACTATTTTTTCTCAATCTCAGCAGAACTTAATTTGAGCTGGAGTACCTCGAGATAGTACCGGAGCTCAGCATTGTGCAATTGGTGGCATCATATTGCATACCACTAATTGTACCGTTCGCACGATGCAAGGTTCAGTTCGTAATCGCCCATTTATGCAGTTCGCGTTCTATAATGATTCGCTTGTTTTCAGGTTTGTTCATCTCTGGTGGGCACTAAGAATGTGAGGTACTCGGAAAACTTAAAACCATAGCATTTTGAGAAAACCTTCCCCTCTCTTTTCCGGGGAAAGGTGATAAAAAGAGAGGGCAAGATCGATGCCCTGAGAGTGCCTCGGCCGACGCTGCAGGGAGCGATCCCCACCTGCCGGGGGCCGGAAACCGAGGCACACCTAAGATCGAGAAGTCGGGGAGTTTTTTCAGCGCGCAATTGTTTCTCTTCGTGCGCCTGGTACGAAAAAAGGTATACAACAAAAAAAATCGTATCGACCAGCCAGCTCGCTGCTCACGAGGAATTGGAGACGCGTTAACTCAATGACCCCTTGTTCCTCCCAGGGATCATGATTTGATCCTTTTCCCTAGCTCTGAAATATCGTGGAGTTTGAATCTGTCCCCGCCTTAGCAGAGAGCTGATACCGACGTATCTTTCTAATGGTATTGGTGCCACTGGAATAGCTGTGGTCCTTTGATTCGATACATTTAATATTTCGGTACCGCTGCGCGCGATTACATTTCGGTTCCAGGACTTGAACTTGCGAAAGCCTCGGTGTTTCGGTACTGCACAGCCCTACCTTCTCCCGAAATAAGCTGTTTTTGAAAATTATTCTTAATGGCGCCGCCTGCGCTTCCCATCCAGCTTCACCTCCTCTTTATATATATAATTGCCTACGTTTGTCCTCAGTCTCTGTCCGCCAGAGGTCTGCGCGGGTCTCAGTTTCTGTACCCGATCCGATCGGGTCAATTAGAATCGTGGTCCGCATCCTACTCGGAACTGGATCGCTTTGTGGGCTCGAGCGTATCGTATCGGGCATACCGGGCCGGCCCGCAGTCCGCATAAGCCTCTAAGCTTGAGTACTCGAGGTGTGTCATTGCTATTCCCTCATACCTGACGGGAAACTTAATTGGCAACGGATCTGCATGCCCGATCCGCATCCCTTGCAGAGTTCAAGATCATCCTTTATACATCATCCGATACCCGGGCGTTCGAAATTCAAACGACGTCTCGCTTGAATTCCACAAGGAACTCGCTGAAAATTTGCATAAAGGTAATTGGGGGTTCCCTGATGATAGAGCGCATCCCTATTGTCGACCCAAAAGCTTGGCTGTTCGAAAGTTGTGGTTCCTGAATGCTAGGAGATAGAACTCAGACAATCGCTTCAATGGGGAATTTGGGGCCTTTAATGACTGGAACCGACCTACGTTTTCCATCTGATACCTAGCGGTTCCAAATTCGTGCGGTGTCTCGAAATTGAATATCAAGGGACAGAACTCCCTGAGAATTGCCATATGGGGATGTAGAGGGGAGGGAAATGACGGGACGCACCCTATATTATTGATCCGAAATACCGCTATTCTAAATTTCACTCATTTTTCTCATTGAATGCCATGGGACGGATGTCAAATAGTCTCCATTAGGAAAACGTGAATATTTCAAGGATAACAGCTAGTTGATAGTGAATTCGAGAAACGTGTCTGTGACCATAGCTTCCACGAATTCATTCGTAAAAACGGAAGCAAAGAAATCATCCTTATACCACGGAATACTCGGATATTCACCATCCTTAATACTATCAGGTCTCGATGGAATGTTGACTCGTATTGCTGACTTATTTCATCAATAAGTCTTGGTAGTAGTCTCAAAGACTCAACATCCTGTAACACTGACTCAATGTTCCGTTTCAATGACCGCTCAGAGATCCGATATTCCTTGCATAGGTGGGAACGTGAACAAGGGCTGGAGTCGTAGGGATCCTCCTCCCACTTACTACGTCCATTAGTAACGCAAGTTGCCATGTTTCTTTCAACAAATACCAACTTCAGCACGCATATTTAAACAAATTCTGGAGCTGATGTGTGGATATGCTGAAAAATAAGAGTAATGGCATAAGAGCACCTCCTGGAAAGTAACTCTTATGCATTAAATGCTATCATGAGTATTCTTTGCGTTAACGTGCGATGGAAACAAAAGTAGCATTCCACAAGGTTCAGGGGCCTATTCCTCACCTCATCACTTTTAGATTAGATTAAGTTCAGATTTAAAAAAAAAGTTTCAACCTAAATTTAATCTAAACATGGTCTGATAGGATTTCAAAGGCAACCAAGGGAACCTCCTGTTCCTGTTCGAAATTAACGCACGTGTACATAGGGTAATGAGAAGGGACCGGTGGGGACAAAACCGGAATTTCCCATCAGAACGGAATGACATTTGTATGAAATTATCTTGGACCACCATATGGCATCGAACAGAGTTCTCTCCTACCATCCCAACATCTAGATCGGGTTGGACCTGTCTAAAAATGTTCCTCCTTTTAAACGAAGTTTTAGTCTGGGGGAAGAGGCTTTTTGCTTTTAGACTTAGATCTAGATTAAGTTTAGCAGAGGTGAGAAACAGACCCCAGAAGACAGGAAACATCTATGATTCCCTCTTTTTTTTTCAGACATCAAATCTGTCACTTTTGCTTTGACACAATGGTGAATAGGAATGAAATTTCTTGGTTTTTCTCCATGTGGTCTGTACTATTTTTTTAAGATGAACACTCTCTACCCCTTTACCTTTTTTTTTGCAGCAGAGGCAAGAAATCTAAATGCTCACTGCTAACTGCCCAGTTATTCAGGGTTAGCTCTGATTTTCGAAAGATGTGCCATGCAAGTTGTTGAGTAGTACTTAACATGAACCTTGCAATTCAATATAACTAAATGAGAACACAGTGAAATAAGGCCAGATGAAATTCCCACAATGAGTTCGTATATTTCTTGGAAATTTCTTGGAGTTCAACGGTTGGATTTAGCAACACGTTCCAGCTCATCTTTCTTCTTGATAGCATATGAGTTGGATGAGCCCTTGGCTGCATTGATCAGCTCATCAGCCAGACATTCAGCAATGGTTTTGATGTTGCGGAACGCAGATTCTCTTGCTCCAGTACACAAAAGCCACATTGCCTAAAATGGAATATTGCACACATCAGACAGGAACTCATGGTCTTTGTTTCCAGCACATTTCATGTTCTATCATACTGTAGTTTATCTGCAAAATATTACATAGCCCATGGAACTATCTCAGTTAATATCAGGGCTTTACAGAGGGTGGAAACAATGCTTATGCAAAGCTGGGCAGAAGTCAAACATAAAAAGACATGGTTTAATTCTCATGAACATGCTTAACTCATGGTCACATTTTTAGATCAAACACCTTGATCCTCCACAAAATTGAAATGTCTCATGTGAGTTCATACTGTTGGACAAGCATGTCACTAGTGATATTTGCCTTTGTCCACTGATTCCTGTGATAAGCTCTGATAGCAGATATGGGCAAGTGATGTGCACAGTAGATTTCAAAGGTTGGCAATTTTCAACAAGGTCATGCCTGGGTGCCTTCCACAAGCCCCAGACACATCTTATTTTCCCCAGGAACACTTGAAATCCACTATGCACACTGTGAATACATGTAAACTAGCAGAGCTCATCAGTCATTTGCAAAGAATGCTCTAATATCATCAGTGACATGCTTACTAACACCATGCAATGATTTGAGGACTGAATGAGGCACTGTGATACTGTGTAGGGTCAACAAATTTAACATTTAACCCTTTGATTAGTGAGCTATTTCCTTCACTACTGTCACTGTCAATGCCACTGATGGTATGACAATCTTGAAAATTAACATAGCTCCATGGGGAGTACAACATGTAGCAAAAATATGGAAACTGATATTCATGGAATTTGTCCCAGGGAGGTAATCTGTTTTACACAAACATATACAGGAATACCAATCAAAGGGTTAAGGAAATACAATCACGAGTAAACCATGTTCATATGAAGAACCATGTCTTCCTATTCTTGGTGACTTCTGCCTAATCCTATAATTTCTGAAGTCTGCCTTTAATCGAGACATTGGGCTATAACGAAATTGTTTGCTGCAGATCCAATCTTAAACCAAACAACAAAGAGATTGAAACACTTTAAAGAGCAAAAATGCAATTGGACATCCTAGATTTCAAAGTTCTTTGGAGGATAAAATAAAGAACTCTCTCTAGGGTGCAACATAAATTAACAAATATACATAAATAACTAATTTATTTTGTGCTTGCCAACATTTACATGACACATTTTGATTCATAAGAGTCAATTCAGGAAAATGTATCCCTCTGGAAAAACTTGGCCCTAGGCCTACCTGATTCACTCGGCGCAAGGGAGACACATCAACAGCCTGCCTGCGCACTGTTCCTGCACGACCAATGCGAGTGGAGTCTTCTCTTGGTCCTGAGTTGATGATGGCATTAACCAAAACTTGGAGAGGGTTCTGAAAATAGAAAAATGTAACTCAAGCTGAGCACTAGAACTTCTTTTAATGCAATATCAACACATTCTCAGAAGAGAACATGCAAACCACCCTCCCACTCAGTGCTCACAACCTCACCTCTCCAGTAAGCAGGTGAATGATCTCAAAAGCATGCTTCACAATCCGCACTGCCATCAGCTTCTTTCCATTGTTGCGACCATGCATCATGAGGCTGTTGACAAGTCGTTCAACCACAGGACACTGTGCTTTCCTAAACCTTTTGGCTGCATAACGCCCAGCTGAATGAGGCAAATACCTGGCAAACTTCTTCACAGCAATGTAGTCCTGAAATGAGTACAAAATAAATAATGTTAAACTTGAAAAGTCCTAAAAGAACCTTAAAGTACTTACCATGCTATCTTGACCATTCATATAATGTTGTCACTTTCTTCCATTTAAAAGCTAACCCCCTTCAGCTGTTTTTCAAAATGTAAATGAGGCCAGAAGAATTACAAACCAAGCAGGCAGGATGGTGTGATTGGGCTGGATTGAGTTAACCTTAAAGCACAATTTTTTTATTTTTTTGGCTAAAAAAATCTGGTAGGTTTTACTAAGGTCTTAGAATATGGGAATTTTTTTTTTTTGGAATGTAGCACATCTACTACATCATGCATTAAAGGGTTAAACATGAATTTCTCCTAATGCATGATCTGCTTCTTCTAGCTTAACTGGCCAAGATGTACTTCAATTCAAATTGGATTGCTCATTTGTACACTATTTTTTATCATGGGTCAGACCCAGATACTCATGCATGTGTGTTCATGTCAAGTGAAAAATGATTTGATTTCAGGCATGGAACCTCATTTCTAAATTACCATAAATCCAGGAATAATGTAAACAAAACTATACTTATGCTAATGGCTTACAGTAAGAGACATGTCCGAAACTTGGACATCATCTGTGCTCCACTTCCCAAAGAGTTTGATCTCAGGAAGTTCAGCAGCTACAGCAGGAGGTGCTGACACAGCATCTCCACCTCCTTCCCCCCAATCTTCAGTATCATCTGCCATGATTCTTCAACAGTTATTTCTCAACGGTCAGCACAAGGTCTAGGCTGCCAGGGTACACCTGAAAAAGAAATGAGAGAAAGCCTATAACCATGAATTCATGACCAGTGTCAGAATACTTACAATCCATGCCTAGTTCACAAAGTCCCATTAAAGTGGTCTGACACCAAAGCCTTCATCAATGGCAATTTTATGACAGGCCTTCATAGCCCTATCATATGTACTAATTGGAAGTGGTAGTTCTATCTTTGCCTAACTGTTGGGCATGTGGTGTTCACACCTATCTGTCAGCACAAATGTCTTACTTGGCAGATACATTAACACACTTTCAGGGGAATGCCTTCAGCTAAAATCCCAGTGTCCAAATCTGCATTCCACCCATGCCATATTTTGAGCAAATCAAGCACAATACTCCATGGTGCATATTTTTGTTGCTGAGAAATGGATCATTTTAGCAATGCAGTCCAACAACTCAAGCTGTTTTTTTTTTTTTTTTTACTTCATTAGTCCAAGGAGTCAAAACTTTTTGAAAAGCTGGAAATGCTACCAAGAGATTAGTGATTATTAAAATACTTAACAATTAACGGATCTCAAAAAAAGGACAAACTAAATTTATGCAACTAACTTCCCACAAACCTACTTTAAAAGACTACAGAATTTCATATTTTGTCCTGTGCACAAGACATCTATTCACAAACTGAACTAGAATCTTGGTGGAGGTTGAAAGAGATTTCAAGATAATGGTTTGCATCAATCACTCATTTATGGTGAGGAAAAGTTATTTAAATATACCAATGAGCCAAGTTTAAGGAAATGAATAAGATGTCCATCAAACCTACAGGCAAAAAAACCTCTGAGGGTTTATTGGATCAAGCCCAAAACTGCAACCATGACATTAAGTTTCAATATTACTTGAAAGACCACACTTCCACATTGCCACAGCTAACAAAGCAGTTCAGCCTTTTGGCAACCTTCAGCTGAAACCAACAGTCCTGTCTGACAGAAGCACCATTTTCTGGTCTGTTGAGTTACATTTTCCCTATAACAACAACAGGGCTTTCACTACTTTTAACAAGTTATGAGCAATGTAATGTGAATCAATCCAGCTTCCATTTCTGAGTGACCCTAGATGCATGCACCTGAAGGTCCCATAAGCCTGTACTATTTTACATTAAAAAATTCTGGCAGCATATAGGGTCATATTCCACTACATCCAATGGACATGAAAAGCTTCCATTAGCTGTTGTAGCGTCTATGTTCTTGCAGACTGGCCCAGATGTATGTAGGGCCGGGTCTTCTTACCCTCAATGAAAGGGTTTAGCAATTCCAATATCATGCCAAAATATAAAAAGTCTAAAGAGCAGATCTATACTGAGTTTTTATGACCCTTGACTGAAACTGGTTAACTTACTTCCCACCCATCTGTGGCTTCAGCCAGCAGTTACAAGTTATTATCAGGTCATGATATACTTGGTTATTAGCACTAGGAGCATAACATTTGTCAGTTGCTATGGAATTAGAAACACTTTCAAAGGATACTGGTAGGAATAAAACAAAAATTTGAATTTACTTGTTGCTACTTCAGGTTAGGTAACATGAAACTGTAGTAGACCTAAGGACCTATATGCATATCATATTGCAATCTTTCTCAAGTGTATAGCTGTAACTAAGCAGACTGTGTTTTGAAATAGAAGTGTCCAGGTTACAGGTTTATTCCTCATCTTGGGCAAACCCATTCTTTTTCTTACTCTTAGTAGTTGTTGGCACATTAAAGGTACTGTTTAACATTAAATAACAATATACAGCATCCTGAAGAGCAGAGGATGGAAAAAATGAGAATATGCTATTAATTCAGAAGTATGTGCTGAGGGATAAGGGATATGGAATATGATGGAGCTTTCATTCTAAAAGTGAAATCAGCTACAGTATTCCCTCATAACACAACTAACATTAGGCCTAACAAAATAGTCAGGGCAAGCCAGGCTAGAAGTGGGTCTCGGTATTCCTTCGTCTTGTGCACACTGTCAAATCCTGTGAACACCGCACATAAACCTCAACTTCGTTATGTGCACACTATTTCCCGATAGGGACAGACTCTCCATTCCCACGTTCAACGCGGAACGCGCTGCCCTACGTAACGGCGAGTAGGATAAACGCCCAGTAGACCTTGTCGCCCACGCGTAGAAGAAATACCATTGCCTTTTCCCTTCCAATCAGGCATTGGTATGCCTCAGATGTATGCGAACTTCAACTTCGGTATGCCCGAATGTCTAGCCTGGAAAACTTCCTCAAAGAAAGCCCTCCGGAGAGCTAAGATTCAGCGTGTCTACATGTACCTGCTCGCCGTTACGTCGGGCAGCGCGTTCCGCTTGGGAGTCTGAGAGAACAGCACTCCTAAAGTGACGGTCGTAGGTTGTAGTATGCGCACGTACGACACCCACAACTGACTCACCTCTAGCAGTGTGGATGATTGGTGTGCACGGTACAAAACAAGGTGTGCACAAGACGAAGTTTGTGCAAACTAGGTGTGCACAAGACGAAGGAATACCGTGGGTCTCTTTCTGACTGGTGAAAACAGTATGTGGCAAGTAAGTTGAGAGATAGGAACAGGGAGTACTACATACAACACAGGTGGATATGGCTTTGCCAAGGTTCAGCTAGCAACCCTGTCTAAACTGTCAAGCCTACAACTCCCTCTATCACAATTTGTCCACAACCTCAGCTCTGAAAATTCCTCCCAACTTCCCACCAGCCAAGCAACATTTTCCCTTAGCCATTGTCCTCCTGACCAACAAAAAAAACACAGTTCTTGCAGAGATAGACCAAGGTGAACTCGCATGAGGGAGGAAGCAGTAGTACATGGTTCTATGCTTAATTTTCATTAACCAAGCTACTTCCCTTTCACTTCCCAACCAAAAAATGTCCTTGCTGCTGGTGAGGGAACTTTACAGGTCCACACTAGCTACAATAACTAACGTTAGAAGGGAACTGGCAGTTCTGGTTGGAAATAAGGCACCCCCAACCCCATTCCAGGTTAGGCATTACATATATACCTTCAAGTCACGATCCAGGCATACTGACTGCTGCTTATGCCCCCCCCCCCCCCCCTCGACCCAGCAGTCATCACACAGTCTCTAGCGATTCTCTCATATTTTCTTCCATTTTTTCCACAAGCCGTAATACTTTATGTCCAACATAAAACTGTTAACTACATACAGGCGTGCTACTGAATTAAGTTTTGCTCAGCTGTTTTATTCGCGTTCGACACTTTCTCATCACCCCCGTGCATAAAGTTACACGAGTCGTTGCAATTGGAAAAAAATCTGCACTAGGCCTAACGTTAAGGCTGCAACGATGAGATGAAGCTTCAAGCTCAGACCAAGAGACCACACGTCAAAATCACGAACGAAATAAGACCTCAAAAATATATATCGTATCCTTGGAGGCCCATCGGCCAAACATCTTACAAGAATCGGGCCTCACCCGGAGAAACGATGAGCAGGAAAGGCACCACCTTGGCGTGAAGCGGCGGCCATTCACAAGGAAGAGACGGAGCATACGATCCCTCTGCCATCTATAGTATCACACTCCAGGCTGGAGGTTACGTACTCTCGCCAGCAGTCTTTTCTGATTTCCAAGATCCCCAACATCAACATGTATTTCGTACAGTTTCTGGGGGGAAAAAAAAGTTCACCTTCCCGAACTGCTGATCTGGAATGTTTTAAAATAAAAGACTCATCCGGAAGATTTCATCGTGAGCGCTTTCCAAAGAGTTCAGGGATTTTAGCCTAGAGGGAGAAAGTGTCATGAACGTATTCAAGCACTCTCAGATCTTTTTGTTTTCGTGTGGTTAAAATCACTTCGGCATATCATTTTTTAAATGAAATAGATATAGCGCTCACGAAAATTGGCTTTAATAGTGCATTAGTCACTAAATTTCAGCTGAAAAACTTCCGAGTGTTGGTATTATATATATATTTTTAAATATGTCGGTTTGCTCGTATTCGAGTTGACGCAAAAATAAATATATTCCACCTTCACCAGAATCAAGTGAAGTGCAAGTAGACGTACCTAAGTTTGATGGTAATCCTTTTGATGTTCAACAATCCCGGGTCGATGCTGCCTGAGAACAAGCGCTGAGAAGTACTCACCCTTGTCAACAAGCAGCTCAATAAAAAGAACTATCTGACCAAATTCGGTAAGTGACTTATTGCTCGCATGATGATCGTGGGCAAATTATAAATGCAAGTCCTCAGTTAATGCTAGCAGTACTGAAAAGCATGTTGAGCGAATTATTGGACACATCTGAACAAGTGCGGTACATACCTTTCACCCTTAGTCTGCACCAAAATTTAAAAGTTTACCAACAAGGTTTCTCCAATAGTCAACAGTTTTAAGCTTTATCTCAGCAACGGCACACTTTTAGGTCAAGCGAGATATTGTCGGCACCTCCTGCACATCCACGGACCTCCATGCACGGTAACAGACAGAGATAAAATTAGGTAAACCAGTACTTCTGAATCCATCCATGAAAGTTTTATGTTGAATTGTCGCTTAGCACAGAGGTTCCTAATCTTTTTTTATTTGCGGTACACATAAGGACACTTGAACTTTCCACGGCACGTCCAGCCATTTACTTACTTTCAATGGGAAACTTGTGCTTGCTTCGCTGAACAACAGCAGTTTGATACGAGGCGTGGTAGTGCAACCCTCAGCTCGTTTTTCACGAGAGATGGCGTTCTCTCTTGTTTTCAAGTTGTTTTAGTTTTTAGTTTTAGTTTTAGATTAGTAATAGTTTTTTTGTTTTTTGTCAAATTTCACGGCACACCCAAGCCTTACTGGCGGCAAACCAGTGTGCCGCCGCACACCGTTTTGGAAACACTGGCTTAGCAAGACCAACATTTTGAGAATGTCAATTCAAATCCTATTTTTCCACATTTCAATCCTACATGTATGCTATCTCGAAAACTAATGAGGCTTCATTGATGATTGTTGGGTGGTAGCATTTGGTCTACTGTGACCAGTCCTCCACAACCTTGCTTTAAGGATGTTTTCATAAAATGTTTCCTTTCAATCACTCGTCGACAAGGGAATGTCATAGGACATTCTGGCTCGTCAGTCTTCTGATCGAACGACCTTTCATCACAAATCATCAGGCTTCGATGGTCTTTTTGAGCAAGAGATCCGGGGTTCCCGCTGTTCAAAATATTAATAACAGGATGTTTGATAAGGAACTCAGCACATATGTGGATCACAAGCCCTTGGCGCCATTTCATAATGCGAAAGCTTCGCTATACACGACACTATCTCTCTTGTGTCGTTCAATGGTGCGCAATTAACATGTCACATTTTCTAGCTAATATTCGTCAGTTGGCTCGTTGGTCTAGGGGTATGATTCTCGCTTAGGGTGCGAGAGGTCCCGGGTTCAATTCCCGGACGAGCCCGTGTTTTGCAGAGTAAGCATGTCCATGTAATCTTTTTTAATTTTGGGCGATATAAATACGATATGAAAACGGCGAAAGCTGGTGCCGTGCATGTACTAAATGGTAAGCATCTACGTGCGCCGGGGGAACCTAGAGGTGCCCCCTCCCAGATGTTGACAAAGGTGTTGTGATCGTATTTTTCTTTTGGCCTACCACCAAATGAGGCAAGAAGCCCAGGAGGCTGCAATGCTCCTTTCCTCGTGCAATCGAGGAGCACCTTGGAAGGTGTAGGCAGCATAGTGTTCCGACAAAACCGTTTTCAAAGTATCGCACTACAAACTACAGCATACGCCATAAATGAAACTGTGTACCAAGAATACACAATACGTGTCAGTTTTGATGAAAACCCACTCATTGCGTTTTCCTGTAGTACAATAGTACAATTTCATTGAAAGTTCTATGAAAAAGGAATTTCAAGATTAATATTGTTGCTGCAATGATCATGATTACTTTTGTCAAGTATTACCAACTTCTCAGATATTGATTCATGAAAAAATATGTTCTTATGAGCAATACAAAAGACCTGTGTGGGTTCACCTCAATTATTGAGCCATTGCTTCAAGTTCTGCGCAGCCAGTGGCAGACGCAAGTATCCCATCAAAGTGAAATCGGCAAAAAAAAATGAAAAAATTGAGTTGATCTAATTGAAGTTATTCTCTTGGAAAGAGGCTGCCAGGAATATACCTTTCATGAAGGAATTGAAAGGGCGTTCTTTTCCCTCATTTCTAGTTATCGCGTTAGTGGATGTACGACGGGACCGCCTACACCTCGCCGAAACAGCACGTGCGCTTTCCTTAGGAAAGCCGTGAGAACCTCCACCCTAGACGGACGAGCTGGTGGATGCAGTCACTCGTGAGGCTGTTACGCAGAATGCCTCGACAGGAATTCCATGACTTATCGGGCATTTTCGATATCACATCATCCAGTTCGTTGGTCTCGCGGTTTTCTCGTTTTTTTTTTGCGAGAGGATCTAGGTTCAGCTCCTGTAGGAGCCCTGAAATGTCCTTGCAAATGTTCTTTTTCAAATTCTTTTCCATGTATGTATGGGAAAGTTTAGAGTACTTGCATAAATTCGCGGTTATTCCTGTACAAAGTTTCAATAGAGGCATTCTGCAGAACACGTTCACCTCGGCTTTCGATCTCTTAGATAGCACAAGGAAGAATGCATTGTTATCGGGCTCTCTACTAAATTTTCTTTGTCTCGCCAGCGAACATTACTCATGCAAGCGAATTCATTACTTACTGTGACAAGTATAAAAGAAAAAGACTCTATTAGGGCTCGTCCGGGAATTGAACCCGGGACCTCTCGCACCCGAAGCGAGAATCATACCCCTAGACCAACGAGCCGATTACAATTTCATATTCCGATTCACGCTCACCAGAAAGGGGAGCTCTCTGAGGAGAAGATATTTAACCGGTTTGTACAGAGAACTAGAGAACTCATTTGCTACTCTGGACTCCGTCGACTGCTTCCTGACCAACAAATTTCGTCTTCAGTCCATCATATATGAAAGTCTCATCTGTTGAACATTTTCAGTTGTCAACCTCAGCTCAAGTATGGGAAAACTTACAGTCGACATTTCCTTTTTAATATATTCTGTGAAATTTTGTTTTTACTAATTCTTATATTTTACGACAGGAAATTGTTCGTGTATAAAATGTTATAGGTAAGAAATGCAGACTGTTTCTTGAAATTAAACTATCCTCTCAAATGTCAGAAGCAAGCATGCAACCTTGCTTGAATCTTCCTCTCAAAATCGAGATTAGCAACATTAACATAAACAGAATGGGATTGCAATAGTGGCTCCGTCCGTAAGAGCACTGGAATAAATATTTAAAAAACTCGGGCTCGTCCGGGATTTGAACCCGGGACCTCTCGCACCCAAAGCGAGAATCATACCCCTAGACCAACGAGCCAGCTGTTCGATATCGCTGATTCCGGGGTATAAAACCCACGACCTCGTATCGTCTGTATCCTGGATCCTTGTGCAGCGGCATTGCCTGCTGGCCGGAGGACCACCATAAAAGAGATTAGCCAACTGAGTTGATAAAAATACTCCGAAAATGAAATTTCAAGGAAAGAGGGATGTGAGGACAGGCCATAAAACTCGGGCATTTATAAATAAAAATTCCCCTTCGTCAACATTAGTGCTCTCATTTGTCATCATCGGCAATGACTCTCATCTTATGAAACTCATTACACTTTGACTCTTTGAGAGTCTACCGCGTGCACAAGGATTCAGGATATCGACTATATCTGCGATGAGAATGTCCGACTCGATCGCATTACATTCCCCTGTAAAGATTTCGAGAGCGTCGGCGTAGAACTTCCATGAAATCAGTTTTTAATTTGGATCGTGGGGAAGTTGTAGCCTCTTCTGTTCTTGGCGCAAGAGGGACATGTGCTCGGAATCGGATGATCTGGAGGGGGTTAGTGTGGCGAGAAGATTCCTTCGTAATTGTTTGGAGCAGAACGTCTGTGCCAAATCTGATACGTATTCATTTTCTCCCTGTCACCTAATGGGGTTGGGGTGACAATGATTTTAACCATGGAAAGTTTTTTTTGCGGTGTTTTCCCCGGCTTTGTTCCTATTCAGCACAGTTCCATTTTGACATTTAATTCTCATCTGAGATTTACTCATATGCCTCTGTACTCACATCGGAGAGTAATAAACCGTTTCCATAGTTTCAATATTCCCAAGCGTGATCATAAGGGGTTGGAAACCTCATTTAGTTTCACGACATCGATAACATGAGAAGGAGTCGGAGCAGCAACCCAAATCCACAGTCCTATAGCCAACGTGAGTCTTCATCGACCTCTTGTCGGTAAATACGAGAGAAAATATCAGTTGGTATCGGTCCATTTCAGCTGTACGCGTGCGAGCAAAAGAGAAAAAGACACCGCAAGTACAGGAAAAAGAAGACCGCATGTCCTTACGCAACACTCCATGATAGGGAAGTTTCTTCATCCACATGCCGTTATCTCTCGTGGTATGATGCCATAGTCTACAATTAATATGTTATATTTCCTTCCTTTCTCTCGGTTGGCTCGTTGGTCTAGGGGTATGATTCTCGCTTAGGGTGCGAGAGGTCCCGGGTTCAATTCCCGGACGAGCCCGAATTTTTTTTGTGGACAGAAGTGCCTCATGACGTAGTTGTACTTTTCGTCCATGGGCCCATAGACTTCTTTCCACACCAAAATAACCAATGGGAAAGAATGAACCATCGAGAGAAGTGCCATGGAAAGATGAAGGGAGGGAGAGGGAGACGCGCTTGGAAAACATTTATTTATATCATAGAAGTGTATTCATAGAAGAGTATCAGTGGAAGTCGGGAACGTCTTGAGTAAATAATACACTGTACGTTCAAGTACTCATTTTTTCATTCAGAGAAGAAAATTAAAGTAGCGTACTCTACGGAGATGGTGGATTTTGATTTTCCGCACTGTTCACGCGAGCCCGAAATCTCAGACTTCCGCAAATACATATAAAAAACTCTTACATACATACCGATTGGGACGTACACAGCACCAGCTTTCACAGTTTTCAGGTATTTACACCGCCTGAAAGAAAAAAGATTCATGGTACATGAATACGGTGAAAAAAAAAAATTCGGGCTCGTCCGGGAATTGAAACCGGGACATCTCGCACCCTAAGCTAGAATCATACCCCTAGACCAACGAGCCAACTGACGAATATTAGTTTGAAAATGTGACATGTTAATTGCGCACCATTGAACGACACAAGAGAGATAGTGTCGTGTATAGCGAAGCTTTCGCATTATGAAATGGCGCCAAGGACTTGTGATCCATGTATGTGCTGAGTTCCTTATCAAACATCCTGTTATTAATATTTTGAACAGCGGGAACCCCGGAACTCTCGTTTCCAGAACGAGAATCATATCTCTTGCTCAACGAGGCCGTCGAAGCCTGATGTTTTTTGACGAAAGGTCGTTTGATCAGAAGACCGAAGAGCCAGAACGTCCTATGGCATTCCCTTGTCTCGAATGCGAATGATTGGAAGAAAACATTTCATGAAAACACCCTTAAAGCTGGGCTGTGGAGGACTGGTCACAGTAGACGCCTCTTTACGACCAAATGCTACCACCCAATGGTCACTAGTGAAACTTTAAAAAGAGTTTTAAAGATAGTGTAAAATAAGGTTCCATGCACCGATCACCCTAACAGCTATGGTTGTTTTGGGAACTTCGGTCAGGCGGAAAAAAGAACAAAATTTTAAGGAATAACCTCATAGATGGTACCGTAGTGTTGATGAGGAGAAAATTGGAACTTGATCGGGGCAGGTGTGACCAGCGACGTTGTATCAACGTTGAGCGAGGATACATTGAATCAACCATATACACAACACTTTGTGTGGCATCATTGCAAAGTTGAGAAACCAATCCTCACTCAGCACAACGTTGGCAAAAAGTTATTGTGCCGAATCTGAGCGATATTTGGAGACTTTTAGTTTTTTTTTTTCATAATCTCATATTAAGTACAAGATGTATGAGAAATGAGAGAAGGTAAGAACAAAAACGGGTATGGCCTCGCGCTTCATCAGCTAGAAACTCCTGTCTCAAGTTTCAATACCAATAATGTTGCAGGAATGTTGAAAAAGCACCGATCGATTCAATGTTGTAATGTTGAATCTACATTGGCTCAGAGTTGAAATGAGATAGGTCTCAATATTGCTGAAGTGTTTAATTCATGCCATGCTCCAGTTGAGTGCTTCACACCCTGCGAATGTGGCACCAGTGCGATCTCGGTACATTTACTTGCGCCTCGTTCATTGATTCGATGACGCCTTTAGAGAGGAGTATCTCAGTCCCACAAAAGCAAGATGGCAATGCAGTGATTGCGGCCAATGAGGAGGTGGCTGCAATCCAGTCTACAGACCCTGCCGCGCGACCCAGGGAATCCTTTGAAATGGGTTTTGGGGAAGGGATGGGATGGGAGGGGAGGGGGGGAGGGGAGGGAGGGGAGGCGGGGGTTCCCATGGAGTCAGATCACCACGTGTACTTTCCTCTCTCCATTACTTGGGCTCGGATTACCCTTGGTTTCGTTTGATTGAGTCGCCTCTTTCGTCGAATGTTAATTCTTTTCTCGGTTTCGGCAGTGGAGAAAAAATTAAGGACCCGTTCGAAAAGTACCAAGGACTTATGGCAGCTGCATGCATGAGGTAACCACCATCCGCCATAGCATTTTGATCGTAACGTCGGCTAGATAAAGAGTATTCAACTTTAGTACGACGCGAATTCCATGACTTCGCAATATTTATATTTTCAACTTCGAGTCAATGTTGACCATGCATCGGATCGTCAACATCCCACCACCACTGAGTCAATATATTTTGCTCGGGCTGCGACTGTCCACTCTGCCACGTGCTGCCTTTCTCTCTCCGTTCGTCAACAATGGATCCATCAGACACGAAGACTGCAGCTCTGGCCGATGACACGACACTCTTCTCCAAGCTGAGAGCTGTGCATGCAGTTAGGTTTCTATGGCAACTGAGGAAGTCTCGGTGAAAGAAAGAGAAGGAAAAAAAAAAAGTTGATCGCAATATATGCTATTTTCCTATAGTTACCTATGGGAATGCAAATAATAGATCGTTTCAGGTTCCACTGCTGAAGCAAAATTTAAAAAAAGGATTGCATGGCAGAAGAAAGGAAGGCATTTTCCTTGATTAGAGAAAATTTTGGAGCATGTCTTGGGCATCCCCCTCTCCTCCCCAACGCAAATGACAGAAAATTTTCTTTTTTCTAGACTTCTGTTCATAATGAGCTCTGTGCGTTCAAATTACAGGGAATATATTAATGTCCTTATAATGAGCAGAAATTAGAAGCAATTGAACGAATTCATTTTGATGCTGAATCCCATTCGTCTCCCTGAACCGTAAGGAGTCAAGGGAGATCGTTCCATTCGCATGTTCTGCTTCAAAAACTCAGACTTTGAGCTCAGAAAGGCAGTCGACCTCTTTGTGTTCTGATGTAGGGCAAAACTGGGAATTCCGCAATACTCGCGAAACTGAAAGGCAATTCCGTGACGTATTAATTTCCCACGGAATTGATCTGCTGCGAAAGCCTCAATCAGTACCCTGTCTAGTTTCATGAAAAGTGCCATATGTACTGTGACGTCAATGCGATCACCGTCCCCTCATCTCTTCTGGGTAAATAATTGGTGGAAAACGGGAGCAAGGTGCTTCTCCTCTTTGAATACCGTGCCCAATAGTCCGATTGTTGAATATGTGGTGAACATTAGCTATAATCGTATTTTAGGATATATGGTGCTGTAGATTGCTTGTCCATTCAGTCCTCAGAGAGTTTTAGGACTAAAACTAGAACTAAGAGGTGATTCCCACTCATATCTCCTCAAGTATTAGCAGTGCGGACGCTGCGGAATCGTCCGATTGAAATATGAATATATTAATTGGGGAATTCCGCAACTTCTTGCCGGCACATTTCCGTTTTCTCCTGATGTTTTATTGAGAGGATTTTAATTTCGTACTCTTCGCGCTTAGTCTTTTGTCGTGTTTATGCAGGTCACATCTGACTTCTAATTCGTTGTTACCTATAATGAGTAGTGATATTGCCATATGCAAAGAAAGGTGAAAACCCAGTAGTAAAACCAGAAACGCAGCAAGAGCCATAAGACGAAAGAAATAGCCCATAACAATCAGCAAGAAGGGAAGAACGAGCAATCTGTATTCGCAGGAAGATCTATATGTTGCTATTAGCACCTTTAAGTCTGACAGGATGGGATTGCGATTGCGGGTTTGCGTGAGACACCAAAATGTATTAAGTTCCACAAACCGACATAAATGGTAGAAGAGGGGTGGCCCATTCTTTTGGGGCCGGAGCCCCAACAATTTTGCGTGATGTTCTTGGCCTCATCTCAGGGCAGAGTGCTTGTAAGTCACCAATTTAGGGATAATTATTTTTTAACATTGAAAATTGAAAGCATGATGAATTCACTGTCTTGAAAGAAATGAAAAATCACCCGGAAAATTTACGGTATACGTTAGGGGTCCTTCCCCTTTTAAAGACGCCTTGAGGCCCCCACCATCCCTCTTCGAAGAAAAGAATCATCACTCCACCCCCACCATCCCTCTTCGACAGAAAGGCGAAAGGCCCCCTTTCCTGTCACAAGGAATCTCGATGTCCTTCGATGCTTCGTTCGGTTAAGATTTTGTTTTGTACTTTACACCTGAACTGTGGGAAGAACTTTCACCCATCATTGCCAAAGTGTAAGGGCCTGAAAACGAATAGCTTCGTCTTTGAAGGGCGAGGGAAAGTGGAAGAAGAAAAGGTTGCGGAATTCCCAGAGGAGAGTTTGCGGCTTCGGCAGAAGGGGTGCGGAACAAGCTGAATGCTCCACCAGGAAGGGCGATCGCGACAAATGTGAGCAGCTCTCGACCGACCGATGAGAGACATCCTTTCTGTGCTTCGAGCCATCCGATTCGTCTTCTCGAGTTTCGTCGAAGGTGTAATGCAACATGGCCCTGTGCACACGGACGCCGTGAAACAAGGGAGCAAATAGTTTGGGTACAAAGCCATTGCAGGAATCGCAGTTTTGGCATGCACGTGCGTGCATAACCTGCAGGTATTTTCAGCCATTCTGTGAGGAGCCATACCACTTTACGAGGGGAATTCCCTGCTGCCTTCTATACGTAATGTGTGAAGTTGCCACCTCGTGAAGTCATAAAATCTGAACTGAGAGCTCAAGTGTTCTGGCTTGGGATATTCTGACTTCTGTTTGCTCTCTTCCCAGAAGTCCCAGAAGTTTGAAAACAGGACTATGACGGAATATAAACAGAAACGCAGCCGAAACGAAACCTGAGGAATACGAAAGCAAAAAAATATCCGGAGTTCCCCAAGAAACGAAAATGAAACGCTGCAAATTCTATTTCGTTACGCAGTCCTGCTCACGCGGTGGTGCGGTTTCGTCTGAGCGCCTTCTGGTTTGCTCCCAGGAAAAATAAACTATTTCCGAAAAATCAACCGCTGAGATTCAGGTCTTACAGAGGAAATTTTGGTTTTCCATATTCTTTGCATGACCTTGACGCCTCAGAGGCTCAAATTCGAGAACAATAGGCCCTTTAACCTTCCATCCAGCCTAACTAGCATCTAGTAGTGAATAGCCAGAAATAAAAATTAGGAAAACATGGACTTGTTGAAGTTTGCAACTGAAAGTTATTGATTGCTCAGTCAGTAAAAACTGGGCTCGTCCGGGATTTGAACCCGGGACCTCTCGCACCCAAAGCGAGAATCATACCCCTAGACCAACGAGCCGGTTGATTTTTATGGAAGAATTATGTGACATTTTAATTGAGCACTACCGAGTTGTACGGAAAGAGAGATAACGGCGTGGGTATAGAGATGCTTTCCGCGCCATGGAATCCTACGTGAGAACTCGGAAGTCCTCTTGTGGTTTCTTTTTTCTCCGCACGAGCGCGTACGGTCGAAAAACGCGGATACTTCGATCGACATGGGCTGCCTTGGTGGCAACCGAAGAGCGGAGGAGCTTGGGGAAACTTGGGGAAAACTGCAAGCGCTAAAATATAAGCGCGTCAAAATCACATTTCAAAGTCTCGTTTCGTAACTGTTGCGAGCAAAACGGGCCAGAAATGAAGCGCAAAGACTGAAAAGAGACCGGATCGACTACGTACTTCCACGATCAGTCATATCTGCGCTAATCTAATCGTGGCCCTGTCAAATAATTGAGACGATGATCGCTTTTCGGATAATCCTAGAGTCTATCGTGTGAACGGGCAAGAAGCGACAGGATCGTCAATTAGTTCTCTGGCTTTTCAGGCATGCAAATCAAGTCCCATCGCGCGAACAGGAAGAAGTTCATACAGAACATATTTCATTGGGAATGTTGCACCGGTGGAATGAGCCAAGAGCTTATAGAGCACAAAGGAAACTTTTTTTTTATCAAATGGCAATGAACGTGAAGAATCTTAAATGGAATGCTTCTAGATGAAGTTAGATGGAATGCTTTTCTAAAAATTCCGAATCAGTCCAAAATGCTCCAATTAGTGGGCACACGCTCTTTCCCTTTGGGGCTGGAGAATGGGGTGGGAGGAAGGGGGGAGGGGGGGAAGGGGAAAGGGGGGGAAGGGGGGAAAGGGGGTGAATTTCAATATTGATTCATCACTCCTATTTGTTACTTGGTAAGCTTTGATTCTAGGTTCAGGTGAAGAGGCGTCAAGTGGCGTAGCTGTAGCGAAAAATCACTTATCACGGATTCCCCAAACGCATCTTATGGCTCTTTTGACTTTCTCTCAAGTCAGTGCATGATGGCTTGCGCAATGTGTTCTGGGGTTGACCCATGCAGCTGCGAAACGACGCCTCATTTTTTCTACGGCCATAATTCATATTTACCTTCATACCAACCTTCATATTTAATGTGGGGGGGGGTATCGTTTCCACCTGCCAAGTTATCGCCGATATCGCGAAAAGTAACAGGATTTCTCAGCCCTCGTAGTCATGGGGACATCAAAACATCCGAAATGGTTTTCCACACTCCGTCATGTGTACTGAGGTATATCTCATGCTATCAGCTGATTATAGCGTGCGGCTCGTTGGTCTAGGGGTATGATTCTCGCTTTGGGTGCGAGAGGTCCCGGGTTCAAATCCCGGACGAGCCCGCTGTCAAGTTTTTTCTTGCTGAATCAGTAAGTAATGAATTAATTTGCATGCAAATTGCTCGTGAACACGTGACGAAACGAAGAAATGTAGTTGAAAGCCGAAAACAATGCACCCTTCCATTGGCGCTACAAGAGAGATTGAAAGCCCAGGTGAAAGCGTTCTAAATTCACGCTAAAGAATGTCTCCGTTGAAAGTCTATAAAGGAATTCTTACGAATTTATACAAGCATGCTAAAATAATTCTTCATCGAGGAAAATCATTTGTAATGCGAATAACTGGAAGAAGCGCCATATAGCGGAACCCTGTGTTCCGCTAGAGGCATTCTACTGGACAGCGTCACGGATGGCTTATATCAACAGGCTCGTTGGTCTAGGGGTATGATTCTCGCTTCGGGTGCGAGAGGTCCCGGGTTCAATTCCCGGACGAGCCCTGGCTTTTTTTTTCCTCGAAAAATTGAATCTATAATTAGCATGAATTCCACTTGCATTTTGAGAGGTGTTCGACGCTATTCTCACGGGGCGATACAAAAAAGCTGCAGACAGTCCGAATAACGGCAATTGATAAATAAATAAAAAACCAGATGAGAACCGAGGACCAAATATTCTTCCATATGGAACAATGAAAGAATGACATACCGTGATTCAGTTTTAAATAACTGATATGATTTCGTAATGGGATCTTATGGAAATCCAACGGATATTTCATCTCCATAGATTCCCATAATGACATCAGATGTATTTAGATAATATGAAATCTCACTTGTTATACAAAACTATATGCATATTACTCGTCTCGAGGTAAGTCGTATTTTCTTGCGCTCGTTTCTTACCAATTCTCAAATTCGGGAGAACCAGGAAAGTAATTCTACTCTCCAGATTCGTTTTTCCCCAAGAGCTTCAGTCTCAAAGTTCAAGAGAGATGGAAGTGGGCAATGCTCTTTGGGACCCGTGAGGGGAAATTCCGATTATCATATACATTTTCTTCTCATATAACTGATTCACAAAACAGTGCCTCGGGCGTATCTTTTATAGATCACTCTCTGGCCTCTCAGAATCGCGAGTAGCTGGAGCTTTCCCCCCCCCCCCCCCCCGTTCGAACCCACCGGGAAAGAGAATTCTATATCAACGGGAACGGCAAGGCGAACTCGGATTGGGTGCAATAAATTCGCAGTAGATCGCCATCGCGAGTTGGCAGACCTCCGGAATGAGAACTGCTGATGCACCGAAAAAGGAGAGGATTCTCTGGGGGGAGTTGGAGAAGGAAGAGCCTCGTGCGTCCCTTCCATTCCAGACTAACTAATGGAGGTTCGTCCTTCCTTTGGAAGTGTGAGGAGCAAGGAACGCTTCAGAAGCTGACGGACAAGGGCGGCTCATACGCAGGATTGGAGCATTGTTCATCCGAAAATTTAATCGATCAAAAAATTCGGATGAAATATGTGTCTGAAGGCTTTTAAGGTCTACTTGAGATTTTTTCCTTTATATCTCGCCGTAAGATGCTTCCACGGTAAGAATATAAGCTGACTCAACGAACAAAAGCGACACGAGGCATTCCTCATAGTAGAAACCGAATTTAAAAAAATATCCTTTCTCATTTAACTTCCCACCTCACGATTTACGTGTGCTCTAAAGGAGGAAGGATGCGAACTTTTAAATATCTTTTTCAAAATTGCATTAAATGCCAATTTTGGGTTTGCCAAGTTACATCAATGACGGTTCAGAACTTTCGAAAGTCTGGTAGTACGTGATTGAGCCCAGGTAGCTCAACATTGGGTCTAGGGCACTAGGGCGTTACGATATGCGATACATTTCTCGGTAGGTATACCGTGGCTCAATACCGCGATATGTCGGTGATCCCGGCGAGGAGCGATGGAGGATGGAGATTTGCTTCAGTTACGAACTCCAGAGAAAAACCCACGAAAAGAGCGAGTTTTCCTGTTGTGATGGCGTCGAGCTAGTCGCACATCCGTATCATGGCATTCGATTGAATGGTAAGATGATTCGTTCGTTTCAACCCAACTGGATTGATTCTGTAGTCGTGCCCAGGAATAATACGCGATTGAAGTTGCCTTAGAGGACTCAAATTATGGACTCGCAAAAAGAAGCATCATGGAAAAGAAACCATATCATTGTGCATGGTCGCACATGGTTCATACTGGTATCGAGTGCTCATTCTCAAAGAGCAGAAGGCACAGTCAAGGCCCAAGTGTACCCGCAAATGACGGATCTTGGTCCTTGAGTTCGGATTAGATACACTCCGGTGACTTCCAGGAAGGCCTCTGTTTTCTCCAGACAGTGGGCATCACTGTGGATGGAGATGGAGAGCACAGCTGACAAAGTACAGAGTATTTTATTTTTAGATTTAGTTCTTAGTATGGCAGTATGATTAAAGGCGGTGTCCTACGGTTTCCATACCGTGGTGACGGTATGAACATGGGCGATATTCCACGGTTTTCATACCGTGGCGATAATACCGAAAAATGTAGAAGGGGATTGGCATGATTAGCACTAGGACCGAATACAGCGGTATGATGAAAATACTGGTTTACCGCAACGCCTTAGTCTGCACAGATTTGGGTGCTATTTCAGCGTTCGGATGTTTATTCAATGCAATTCAAATGCTCCGTAGGTGGACATGTTTCTCGGTCCTGCTTCCCCCTGTTACCGGTCCTCTGGTGGCAGGACAACTTACATTTCACCCTTTAGCCAAAAGTAATGAAACAATAAACATCAAACATCAGTTTTCATGTGGGCGCTCGAATATCGGTTACAAAAACTGGGGACAGCAGTGACGGTCTCCGGTGAGTTTCTCTGGTGGCGTTTGAGCACTTCCGATCCATGGACCTTCTGAAGGAGCTATGGGTTTCTGTGGGTGTCTTCTTTAACCGAATTCAAAAGCCGATGGCATAGCGTTGTTTCATTGTCACCGAGACACTGATGCTGTCTGCCATAGCTTACAAGATCGCCGGAATATAGTTTTAACTTTACCACGAGGTCAAGTACGAGCATCTACCGACCGCTGCCAGGAACACGCTGATGGAACTTCACAATGAAGGCGTAATTTTCAAGACGCCAGTATGACGGCGCCATCCAACAGCTAATCCACAAACTTTTCAATATCCTTTCCCTAATTGAACTTCCAACAATGATTAAATCCATCTGGCTCAAGCCACACATGAGATAATGCTACTTCATTTTCCCATAGAAGAAAGAAAGATGGAGCCTTTTTTTTTTTACGCCCTATGTCTATGGATCCATGCGAGGGAGTGGATGATGCTCGGAGTGCAGTTCCGGAGCTGCCGTGAAAGCAGCTGACTGAAGGGATAGATGCGATGATTGCCAATCAATCACTCTGTGAGAAAAGAGAAGCATTGCGCTCCCGAGGATTCCGGAGGAGAGGACAGAAATCGATTAAAGGCTTCCTGCAAGGCACACATTCCCTGCATGAAAATGAGCGGAGTGGAACTTGGTCCGATCCTTCACATGGTCATCCAGGCTTCGAGAGTGGGAGAAGATGCGGGCTGATGCTCCATAGGAAAAGCGTGTTTCATGAAGCGGACTGAAAATGAAGTATACTATGGTAAAAGGGGTGGTTTTCGCGCACTATCTTTGTATTTTGAACTTCCGCATCCCATGACGATTTTATCCTCCATCGGAGACTTGAGCGAAAGACCTCATTTTGTAGGGTGCCAAATTGGCTATCAATTCATTGTAAATTTAATGTCGCTACAATAACATTCAGAAAAGGAGACAAGCGAAATTTAGGTGAGGTAGCGAAGGGCTGATTTCGCGGTTGCCTCGG